>CADDXX010000738.1:76830-143905 GCA_902810485.1 Alauda arvensis | reverse complement strand
TTTTACACAAAAAACAGTTTTATGACCTTTTTATTAACCTCCCCAGAAGTGAGGATTCATCTGACTTGGTTGTCTGTTTAGACACTTCCTTGGAAACTGTCATCTGGGGGGGTAGTCTGGATAATATTTGAATGCTGCTTGGAACTCAAAATATATTATTTTTTGCTCTAGGATGAATGGACATGCAGGGGGAGAAGGTGTCCTGAAATATTTATCTCAAGCAAACACAAACACCAGATCATGTACATAACAGGTGGACCTATAAGAAACTACTCAGAAATTATGCAATGTCAAACGTTTTCTGAGCCCTGGGCCATGATTTTACCACAAGGAGTGTCTACTTCCAYTTGTTGAAGCATAGCTGGTTTTGGATTGGATTCACAAACATCTGCTGAAAATGCTGCACAGAATCTACCTTTGGTTCTTTCAAACTATTCAAAAATCCATCCTCAGAAAATCTAAATATCCAAAAAGTGTAAATTWTTTGTGCCTAATAGAACAGCCCTTGGTTCAGATTGCACCTATACATGCAAAAAGGCAGCTGGAAAAACAGCCTTCCTTTCGTGGTAATTTTTTTTTTCCCATTAAAAATAATCTGTGTAATTAATTAACAATGCATTTGTGAATGATTAAGTGCAGAGAAAAGCTGTTGAGAAAGGATTTTAAAAGCTGTGCTACTGTAAATCATTACAGTGCAAGACTTACTTCTACACAGAYAATGTATCCCCAAATGCCTTTGAAATTCTGCAATGAGTGAGAGGAATAGAAAATGAAGGGTAAGAGATGCTGTAAGCAAACTGCTTCTTAACATCTCCATCAAGGCAATACATTTTACCTCAGCACGTTAAAAATGCAAACAGAATCTTTAACTCCTGAGATCAATTGCAAGCACAGAGAAACTCTGGGTTTGGGAAAAGCATTCTGTCTTGTCAAGCTCACCTTATCATCGTGGAAGAATAAACAGCGTAATTATTCTCACCTTTTTGTTTGTTTTCTAATTGGATCATTCATTACTTTCGGGAAATTCAAGTCCACATCAGATTTATAGCATGAGGAGTCTGAAATATTGCTTTGGTTATAGAAATGTCAAAGCTGGCAGGTAAGCTGTCTTGTTGCCTCAGGAGCCTTTTGCGTGAGCAAAAATTATGGAAAAGGCCTTTAGAATTAAATAAGTTCAACAATTTGTTTCTGTGTTATGCATGGTTGAAAACTCTGTTCTTTTACAGATATTTGAGGCCCATTTATCAGCCTATGGTTTATAACGTTGGAGWGCCTGAATCAAGCACACAAAGGATGGGATTGTAACTGTGCTGTTTTGCAGAATGTATTCTACTTCCAGGTTGGCTGCAACAGGATTTGGGTGACCCTTAACACAATTTTTCTGGTTAGTTACCAAATATCTACCAATGTGAACCATGACTGATCTTGAAATGACTCCTCTGCATTCCTTGTAAATGCCAARGTGCTCACACTGTTTCTTATTTACCACTGAATGAAGTTTATGTTCTCTGCTGCTCAGCAACACAAGTTTCTGCTGTAGCTTTCACTAAAAAATGCAAAGCAAGGCCTGAAACACCATCATCACAAACATGTGCTATAGGAAATTTGATTTAACTCTTTATGTTTTAATTTCAAGAAATTAACGTGGGTTCATCACATCATTTTGTGAGTCACTCCTAAAAGATAACACATTGTATTTCTTCAGCTATAGAATCAGAAAATCACAGAATCATGAAATGGTTTGGGTTAGAAGAGACCTTAGAGATCATCCAGTTCCAATCCCCTGCCATGGGCAGGGACAGCTTCCATAGACCAGTTTGCCCAAACCCCCTCCCAGCCTGGCCATGCTGCCAATTAAGCATTTTGTTTGTTAAAGGGACTGATTTTCTCTGCTCAGCAAAAAAATCTGACTACAAGGAGCTCGAGGCATTTGATCTAAATCTCACTTGGAGTCGCTGGGAAAATAAAAACAAAACAGGTTTGAARTCAGCCACCAGCCTCATAAGCTGCCATGACAGAAAGAAAATTCTGGCCACAGCTGATGACGTGAGAGTCTCCCATGAGCACAAAGTGGTGGTGCATGGAAGTGGCTTTCTGCCTGATAAGCTTTATCTCTGCCCACGACAGGAAGGAGCAGTTGAGGGGGGATATGACTGTGTGTGCACATGAGCWCCGTGCTGGTGCCCCTGGGTGCCCTTCACAACCACCAAAGGGAAATGGGTGCTCTTAGGACTTGGTTCATCTAACTTCATTTAGAGGCTCGATTTTTTTAAAAAACAGCATTGACTAAGCAATAGAAGAGTTCATTTGTCGTCTTAGTCTACACTGGAAGAAAAATTTTGAAGTAGGAATCCATAGAAGGGATGGGCAGAACACTCAGGCAGTTCATACTCCCAGGAGCACTCAAATATTCCCTAAACCAGAGTTACATAGCAGGGGCCTGTAAAAAAATGCAGGGAGATAGGGGAGAAGAGAAATAAAAAGCAAGAAGGAGGATTATGATCCTTTTCAAAAAAATTAATTTGGGGTTTTTGTAGGAGTGATAMTTTAAAACTCGTGATAAATCAGGAAGATTAGAACTTTATCTTCCTTTCTTCATACATAGTATGCAGTTCCTAAAGACTGTGAAGTTTTATGAGATAACAAGCAAAGGAACCAAAACAGAAAATAACAATTCATGTGTATACCTCTCCTTAGARTCTTTATTAAGATTACATTTTTAATATGGTGAAGGAAAATGTAATCCAGTCCTTACATATGAGATTAATGAATTTTGTAGTTCTCTTATTTCTCAAGACAAGACCAAATATTGTTCAAAGGTTGTTCAAACTCAGTTTCTTGTGAGAAGAGAAAAATATACGAACATTTCAGTTTCACTAAACTCAAGCAAAAACAATTAGTTGTTCCTAGTGACTTCTTTCAGAAATTAGTCATTATTCAGCAAAAATTAGTTATTATTCAGTATATTTGGTATAAAAATATTTCTGTGCGATAATGTGAAAGTACTTCTGAGGCAAAATATCTCATCCAAGGTATATAGGACCATTTTAAATTAATACATCAGTTACTGTTAAACATTAGAAACTGGGATGTTATCAGTGTGTTTCTTTTAAGAAAGCCCCATGCTAAACCTTCATAAACAGAAAAAAAAATTTTAAAAACCCTGAAAAACTGTAGAAAAAGAAGTCATAGAAAATACGTGAACAAGAAGAAAACAAAYAACAGATTAGCCCCAGGGGGTTTTTGAGGAAATTATAACAGAACTGGAGAGTTGGTCACATATTTCCACAGACACCTGAGAAAGCTAAGATGATCAGAGCAATCACAGATAAAAACACGGGACAGGATGGCAAAAGTCAGTAATTTCATGTGCTAAGATAAAATGCWGCAACACTTTCTGTAAGTACATAAATGATTTTTAAACAAAGCATGACAGCAGAACCCCTCTGCCCCTGAGTATCTGGGCAATATTGCAGGAGAGGGACAAATTAATTCTAAAGTCCTGAAACTCTGTTGCTGCAARCACAAATATACACAGCAGTAAATGCACATAAACAAATCATGTCCTTAAATAACAAGGGTTTTTTTCTGCTTACGTATTTATTTTTTTATTTTGACAGATCAAGGCCAAAGATTTTCATCGTGGTCAGGAATCAGCCTCTAGAACAACCTGCTGCTGACGAGATTCATTAGGGCTTTGTGTCACATTTAGATCCAYGATAAGAAATCCCCCTGAATGTAACAAGATTGATTCTTTGCTTTAGCTTTTATTCAATTACTTGTCTAAATGACAMGCAAGATCCCTGAGCCCAGGTGGGACCTGCTGCAGTTCAGTTATTAAAGCCAAAGATTAGTAGTCATATCACCTTGAGTTTAATCCTCTTTTTTTTTTTTTTTTCTGGTTCACAGTAACCTTAGGCAAAACTGAGTCTTTTTCCTTTATTCACCTGCAAAACAACAGGTTGTAATAATTTTGAGCTGCCTCTCAGTTGCTCCCTCATAATTTTTTCTTTGATGCATAATAAAGACATTAAAAATGCTTTCAGATGATAACAGCAAAGAACAATAGCACAAAGTATTATCACCATTATGACCTGCAGAGCTTTGTCTAGCAATTGAACAAGCCCTTAATGACAAAGAAAGCTTGTGGAAGGCTGTTRCATCAAATGACTTGAAGTAAACCAGTGATGTTCAGTGATATCTGCACTTGGAAACCAGATTATCCCAAGTGGGGATGCAACCCAAATCCTTTCTTCTCAGAAATTTGAGCCTGTGGTGACTCTTTAATATCTCATTGTTTATTGAGGGCAGRGTGTGAAAGAGCATGGCCAGGCTGAGCTGGGATTGCTCCAAAACTGYCCAAAAGGTCAGTTCCCCATGAACAAAGAGTTGCACTTTGCCAGGGCAYCCCATGGTGGGGACATGGAATTTTCTAGACAGACATGGTGAMCAATTTATGCTCTGAAATGCTAAAATATCTGAGTACAGAATGAAAACAGTGACCAGTTTGTGGCTTGTGTCTGTCAGCCACGTTCTTTCCCTATGCAAATCAAACCACTCACAGAGCAAAGGTCTTTTTGGTCCACTTTTTTACAGGAAGGAAAACCGAGCTCTTTACCGACACGGGTCAGAAAAAATGAAATATTCAAATTTCATCCAAAAAAAGAAGGAAAAAAAAAAAAGCACTGGTTTTCACAGAACTCCTTTTAGCCCTTTTCAAAGTATTAATTTAAATACACCTTTCCTTTTCTCAACTTTTTTCCTGTATAATGCATATTTTGTTTGCTATCTTTTTCTGTGCACRTCTTTTGTTGTAAGCAGAGAGAAAACATTTATTAAACAAAGCAAACTTGGTCTTAATTCATTTAAGGTCCTGCTCTTTTTCTCATTACAAGCTGTGTTAAACAAAATTATTAAAGCATTTTCTAAATGTTTTTAAACTTACCTTGATTTTTCTTTTTCCCTCCACTAATGGGAAATGCTGTTACTCATTCTCACTCCTTCTGCCTAATAGAAACTAGCTTCTGACAATTAAAGTGCTAGCATGTAAGTTCTTGAATGACATACCCCTATCTGAAGATTAATTTGTGCAATTCATGACTGATGAGATGCATTATTATCTGCAAACTTATCACCTCTCTTACCCAAGTTCCAGCTCAATCTGATCTTTGTTAAAGCTAAATGAGAGCAAATGCAGTTCTTGAGAAAAATGGAAAAAGGTGCAAAATGCAGTACATTTTGTTTAAATCATTTTTTAGAGACACTGTCTGTGGGTGTTAGTATAGTTATGAATCATTTTACAACCAAACTTGAAACAAAACAAATAAAAAACCAGAAAAGACACTTGTTCTTAGAGAACAAACAGTCCATCAAAATGTTTCCCATCTTAGCACCAAAAAGGGCAAAAAAGTGGAGCTTCAAAGGATTTGAAACTACAAAATTATGACAAGGGAACATAGAGTCTCTCTGACAAACTCTCACTGACATTTGGACAGGGGTCTTTTTCATTCTAAGGAAAATTCCTGCATTCAGTCAATCTCCTTTGTGAGTAGTCACGAAAGCCTTCCACACCTTATCTTCAGGAGTTTCTTCTAAGAAGACTAAAGATGCTGGTTGATTTTTGGGGCTTGTGTGAGTGACTTGCAGGGTGTGGGGAGCAGGGTTGCTCACACAGCACTGACACCAAGGCTGTCCTGACGACACCATTGTGACACAACGGCGCATTTGAGCACATCCAGGCAGAGCAGTGGGATCAGGATCCCCAGTCCTGTCCCAGTTACCATGATCCATGATCAGTCTCACAGGCCAAGCAATACACACATTATTTAGTATTTTTTGCCTCCTGTCCCAGCYTTGTGTTTGGCAGTGGAGGCCTTAGCTTGCAGCTGGGGAGTGTTGTGTGATCACGAGGGCAGCTGAGAGGTTTGAATATCAGTTCCACGTCTTWGAATTGTGGAAACATATAATTGTGCAGGTTGGAAAATGTCTCTAAGATGGAGTCAAGCCATTTGCCTACCACTTCCAGGTGTGCCATGTTCCTAAGTGCCACATTTATCTGCATTTTTAACACCTTTAGGGACTGTGATCCCTACAGTTCCCTGGACAGCTGCTGCAATGTTTGACAACCCTCGTGAGGAAGAAATTTTCCTAATGTCTAAATTAGGAATTTAGATTTAATTAAAATGTTACTAATCTAAACCACTGGCATAACTTGAGGCCATTTCCTCTTGTTCTATCCATCTTCTATGGTCCTACCTTACAGGGTGGTTATTTCACCTCTTTTAGCATCTATTTTCCCTCCCTTCCTTCACCTGCCTGGTCTATTTAGGCTGCAATCTCTCTGAGCCTCTCTGTTTTTTTAGTGTGAGGTGCTGATTTCTAAAGAGGCTCTCAGTATTCTCACGGTAAAAACAAATCATTATGTCCAGGARACACCAAGGGCTGAAATCTGGTCTCACATGCCCTGATAAATGCTGACAGAGCCATCCATACCAAATGACATGTCACATTAGATTTGAGCTTCTCTTACTAAGCGCTGTAGTAGGATGATGCATTCTTCTGTCAAGAAACTGGTTTAGGATAGAGCAAAACCTCCAGTTTCTGTGGTACAGGCACAGYCTCAGGACCTATGATTTCTGTAGCWCTTCAACCCAACTGTCCTGGCCACAGAAAAAGGCTGGAATGAGCAAAACTTTAAAGTAAACAGCAGAAGGAATCTGAGGACTGCTCAGTGTTGAGGACAAATAGGTCGCTTGCTGAAAAAATTAAAACCAAACAAAACCCAGGAGCCTTTTTACATGGCTTTCAGAGAGCTCTGGAGGAAGACCTCAAGCAGCTCTGATACTTAGTTCTAGTTTAATTCTTACCTCAACGTGAAGAAATCCTCTGTAACATACAAACAGCACTGCCAAGGGCAACGGTTTGTTTTTAAGATCACAGGGGAGTGAAAGGGCTGGGAGAGGAAGAGAAGCCTAAAACTTCTCAAAGGCTCCTGCAATGACTTTCCTTCCTGTTCTGTGCATTGATCTCTTTTGCTCAGATTAAAACCTCCAGTGTCTGAAAGACACCCACAACTGACACCTATTCCACTAGACTGAAAACCATTTAAAAATTATGCTTCACTGTGGGTTTTTTTACAGTCACACAGTGATCTGAGTGGAATAGATTTAAGACAAGGTTATTTACATTWAAAAAAAAATTTTGATCGCTTGTCTAACAGCAAAACATTGTTATGTCATTAAACGATAAGGACTGTATGTGGCACAAGGATATCTGCTCTTTTCATAACACTGATCACATTTCTTATCCTCCTGGCATTACAGTAATTTAACTTTGCAAAGTTATATTCAGATGCTGCTAGTTTTAAATGCTCCTTTTCATGCTTGTACAATTCATATTACTATATCCATTCTTAAAATAAATGTCAAGCTCTCCTGCTTTAAAGAAGACACAGTGCACTGCCCTGAAACACTGTCTACTGCAGAACCAGAGCAAGAGGCCTTTTAAAGGATGTTAAAACAATGATGCAGATTATTATTTCCTTGCATGGTAGAGTTGTCATTTATCAAAATCTCATTCAGCAAATTGCATTTCAAAAGAGATCTTGCACAGGACTGAGGCCTTAGTTTGTTGCGAAATGGGGTAGTTTGAAGTCTTTTCCTTCTTCTTCTTCCTCCTCTTTTTTTTCATATTTCAGATCCAGGGACATTAGTGATGTCCCTGGATACCACAAAAATGAGCACTGCATTCAGGCCTGGTTCAGCTTGGTTGGGAGGAAGTACCAGGCTGAATCCTAAAAAGCAGCATTGTGTTCATAACCTATTCAGTAACTCTCAGGCTGTGATTCAGTCCCTTTGGGTTTCCCAGTCACTGAGTGGCTTCGATCAGGATCCTGATTACTGATGGTTCCCCCTACAGTCAGTGGGGAAAGAAAAGCTCTTGTGGAGACTCATGGTAGGAAGCCTGAATCACCCTGGGGGTGACATCAGCCAACTGGAATAACCCATGCCCMAGAGGCACATTGCTGCAGACCACCCCCTGGACATAAAATTTGGGAAGGGAAATGAATTTGGCTACTCCTCTCCATTCTTAACAACAAAATATGTTTGTTTTGGAAGGGCAAAGCAGAGCAATAGTTGTTGTGTGTTGAGCAAAGACAGGGGAAATGAAGCAGATGCACTTCAGAGAGCTCTTTCATGGCAGGAAATGGTTTAAAGATCATACAGCAGTACAGTAGGTTTGCTCACCTTTCACTTCAAAGGTTCACTCATCTTCTGTTCCATTTTGGGCAGTGGGTTTAAGGGTTTATGACATTTGCTTGGCTGTATTTAACACAGCCTTCCCAAACCAGACTGTGCTGGCTAACACCAACCGTGCTCTGCAATCCACTTGCTGTAGCACTCTTGGCCAAATTTTCTGTAGATGGCACAAAGTACAGGAAACTTCTAAAACAGCCTGAGCTGAAGACAAAAATTAAGTAAGTGCACTGATAGCCATCCTCTTTTTGTTTTTTGTTCCCACAGGAAAATGCTGTAGCAGGAGTGATCTAGGTCAGTGAAGATTTGAACAGGACCTTCAAAAATAGGTCCACCAAGTCTATAAGATACAGTGACAAAAATCTGAGTGTTTGGGGATCCTCAGTGGTGTTCCTCAGAGATCACTCTTGGGCTGGGTGCTGTTTAACACCTTTGCTGGCAACACAGGCAGTGCATTGAGTGCACTCCCAGCAGCTTTTCTGATKGCACCAAACTGTGTGGTGCAGCTGACACACTGGAGGGCAGGGATTTCACCCACAGGGACCTGGACAGGCTTGGGAGGTGGGAGCATGCAAAGCTCATGAAGTTCAGCRAGGCCAGGTGCAATGTCCTGAGCCTGGGGTGGGGCAATCCCAAGCTCAAACACAGGCTGGGCAGAGAATGGATTGAGAGCAGCCCAGAGGAGAAGGCTGGGTGTGGTGAGGAGAAGTTTCCAGTGTTGGGACCTGCTCCTGAGCTAGATTAATGACATTTGTGCCAAGACCTCATTTCAAACATTTTTTTCCTTTTGAAAGGTTCTAAGATACTTGTCCACTGCTGATTAGATGATAAAATAAAGAATCTGGTAGATTCTACTTGCCCCTACCAGACACATCCACTTCATTTGTCAATTTAAAGATTCAGAAATTTGTCCCAAACAGTCAGGTGAGGGGGAAAAAGAAGGACAACTTTGTGTCCACTGCATGTACAGATGCTGATGAATAGACAAGACTCTGAAATCCAGTTGTACATGGTTAACTGAAATCTAGGGTACAATCAAATTTGCCATCCTCTTCCTSTCTAATGACTGTAATGCATTTGRGGGAAAAAGCTAGAAAAACAGATAAAATAGGTACTTCCATTTCTCTAAATCCTGTGTTCTTGGAAGTCATGTACACAGTCACATTTAATGTCATTTCAATGTTAGTTTTCCTGTCAAAATCTCTACCTTCATCACTGTTGACCACAACTGCAGCATCATGGGGTTGCCTTATGTTAAATATTGATAATTTATTGAGTTGCCTTTTCACTTCCAGGGCGCATCCTCTGTTAGGTAAACAAAGCAACATCAGAATGGTTGACAGGGAAAATGCTCAGAGCAGAATCAAGCTGAGCACAAGTCCCCAGCCATGGCTGAGGAGCAGCAGCACACTGGGCTCTGCCAGTGAGCAGTGCCAGGGTACTGGAGTGTGCACAGCGAATTGTCACAAACACCCTGGGAAATGCAGRAGAAATAGGCTGGATTCTGCCCCATGAACCACCAGGCCAAATTAATCAGAGACTGCTTGACAAGTCATGAAAGACAGATTCTGTGACAAGGAGGGAGGGAAAAAAAAAAAAGAAATCAGGATCTGTCATTGCGCCAAATCAATCAGAATTTGCAGACTGGATSCTGAAACTCACTTTATAAAGTATGTTTAAAAAATCCAAAAAACAAACAAACAAAAAACCCCCCCAAAAAAAAAAAACCGCAACCAAAAAACACAAACACAAGAACCCCTCCCAAAAACCCCAAAAAACAACCAAAAATCCCCCAAAAAACCAAAAACCAAAAAACCCAACCAACCAACCAACCAACCAACCAAACAAACAAAAGCAACCTTGGATAAAACTTTGGACTCTGCCAGTACACTAATTCATTGGTCAAATGATAAAAATGGGTAAAGCAATCTGAATATAAGTAGTGGCGTTCAAATCTGGGAATTAGGACTGAAATCTGATGTTCTGAAAGTCATAAACATGGACATGTTTTAAGGTAAACACAAGGATTATTTYCATGTTTATCAAACACCAAAAGAATGCACTGYAATGAGCTGCTGCTATCGGACCCACAGCTTCAGGAAGTGGAGCTGATGATAAGAATTTTGATCAGCATATCTGCATCCAGTGCAAAATAGATATCTCCCTCTCCTGGTTTTGCACAAAATCATAGAATGCCAGGATTTCATACTGATTTGTTAGACTTAAAAAAAAAAGTTAAAATAAACTTTTGTAATTCTGTTTCCTGAAAAAAAAGTTGGAATATCTATCACTGAGAAGACAGAGATTGCAGCACTTCAGATTAAACTTTCAGAATTAACTCCATCTCAAAATTCAATTTCCCTTTTACCACTCATTTTGTCAGTTCATACAAGAAAAATTAATATGAACAGCAACACCTTTTAAAATTCCTGTCACACTTCCTATTCAAACTGCTGCCATCTTAAACTAYCTCAGACTATGGGAAATACTGGAATGTTTAGGATGCAGTTGTTGTGTTGCTCCTAAATTGAATGCAAGTGCTGAGTTCAGGCATATATGACTTTAGACTTAGTCCTGTGGTTTCCTTTGAGCTTGATTTCTTTTGTAGATCTCATTGAGACTTGAGGAAAATTGTTTCAGTGCTTCCAGTCTTCCAGCTGCCTGAATTTGGAAAARTATAGATCAAAGTGAGATTAAGTTAATAAAAGAATCACTGGGAAATGGAAATAAAATAAAATCATAAAATATACAAACAAATAAAATATTTTTAAAGGAAACAAATTTTCCTTTGCATGTATTTTAATAAAAAATTCTAGGAAATATACYTATGCTTTTCATATTCCTTCAGCATTTTCCTGCACCTTTTACTTGATAATTAGGTTGCTACATGAAAAGTAAAGAATGGCAAAGAATGGTCCTCAATTTTAAAACACCGGAGCACATCCTCAACTTTCTGCATAAAACTAGAGCCACGTGAAGCCTTCAAAACAAATAAGACAGCTCCCTAATATAAATGCACATAGGYATGTTCACAGGTCTGTGTTTCAAGGTTTGATTGTTAATCATTTTTTATTTGTCCTAATTACATTTTTAATTGAAACATACAAGAAAAAATGTGTTAGGTTCACTCTTGACTAATTCACACTCAATCATTTTAACACACACAAAAAAAAATATAAAACCCCAAACATTTACTTTTCAGTTGAATCCAAGCATGGATAGTTCCAGCCCCTCAAATTTATTTTGAGAAAGTTATGAGTGTCTGAGAAGAAAGGGGAGGGAATAGGCTGGAACTGACTCATGAATGCCATATTGTGTAGCTAAATCCTGTTTCCCTCTGTTATTACAGAATGTTGCTCCTTCCCTGCAGATTAACAAATAAAGAAAAACATATACTAGAAAAATTCTAGTCTTTCCAAACTATGTATTATAGACACTGCTTATGGCTGCTTTGATCTTTTCAATTTCAGAATTKTAAGTCTATTAAAGGTTTAGGATACTAAGAATCAGGAGCTAATCTTACATTAAAGTGATTTGACTCACAATGGTGTAAAATGTTGATACGACCATCTATGTTATTTATTTAGATGCCACGCAAAGACCTCTTAAATTATGATCTCACTTCTCAGTACTTTGAGGGAGCACACCTGAGTCTGGTTGCTTCCATCTGTAAAGAATTCACTGGGCTTCAGACCTGAGACAAAATCAGGAAAAAACTTCATGAGATGYCCATGTCCCTCACTCTCACTGCAGTTAGCTTGTCCTGCTACAGAAACTCCACAGAAACAGAGAATAAAACCAACTCTAACTAAACCCAACCAAAGCTAATACACACTGGGAAGTGTCAGTGCAGTGTTCTTGGTAAATGAGTCTGGTTTCTGTGTGTACAAGAGGTATCAGGTGAGTAATAACAGCTTTTCAACGCTCTTTTTTATAAAGAGTTCCTTGTAAAGGACAGGTCAACTCTTCTGTCATYCCTGAGATGAAAATGTCTCAGTTCATGAAATGTATTAACATGACTGCAGAAACCACATAACTTAATTAATGATAACTTACTAGATGATAACAAATCATATAATTTGCTGTGGGAGTCAAAAGCCCTGATGTCAATCATTCATCTTAATTGGACAGTGAAATAATTTGCTGTAGAGTGTTTGGTTTTCACTGATGAATGGTGAACCCAAGTGTTTTATGTCTTCTAGCTCCAGGATTTAGGATTTAAACACACACAAGGTGTTGATCAGACTGGTTCGGATCCTAAAGTGACTTGAGCACAAATGTTCAGTGCTTTGCTGGGTTGCTCCCAGATGAGCCAGCACCTTCTAGGGACAAACCTGAACTGGAGAAGAAGCAAAAACTTGCTCTTCTGCTCCTGCATGCCTCAGGTTCCCACCTCAACTGTTAACACACAACGAGTTCATTATTACACCAGCTCAACTTCACCCTCTTTCCTGAGGTGAATTCATCGGGGWGATGAAAAGCAAACAAAGGTTTCAGACTTCCTAAACTCTGCCTTTTTCGAGCAACCACAAACATCTGGAGAGGTGAAGAAGCCACAGCCATCGTAGTGGAAAACTGGGTTTGTCCTCCCCATGGAGAGTGAGAGAAACCCCAGGAACAGAACTCTCACTGTGAATTCCCTTCAGCTTGGTGCCCCTGAGCAGCACACAGGGAAGGAGGCTTGAAAAAATACCTGAAAATCTCATGGTGAAGTTGTAAATATTTTGCCTGTCTTTATTATATTCTAATGTGTACATTTGATAAAGAAGCCATTTTCTAATACTGCTTTATTTTAATTGATGTTATTGAATGCATGGGTAAACAGGGTGGGTTTGCTTGATTGGTTTGGGGATTTCTTTCAGTTTTAGAAGTATCAGATAAGTTGGTCATTAAAAAAATCTCTTTATGATCACCTGGTATGTGACAAATATTATGACATAATTGTGTCTTAAAGAAGCAAGCATTCATCATTATTGATTTCATGTGATTATAAGACTAACAATCTTTAAGCATGATATGGGGTCTGAACATCTCTGAAATTCAGTTACTGCAATTTTTTAAGTAATAACACAATCATGACTGTGTAACTGCACAAATACCTTTGTTTTACAGATTTGTGTCTTCAAATCATTCAGGAAAAGCATCTCCTTTGCATTTTTCCTGACTAAATAAAAGCCTTATCCCTTATCTGGCTTTGTTGCTAGTCTTTTAATATCATAAAAAAATAAAATTAATAAAAATATCATAAAAAAATAAAATTAATGTAATTCTGAAGAGATAGAAGAAGAAGGAATTGGTTTTCAGCCCTTAAAATCATAATGGCTAAAAGTGTTCTTTTGAACCCAAACCTGAAATCCTCAATCCAAACAAGTATTGRTCCTGGTAATGATGCTGTGCTAGAACAACTTATTCCTTTATTTCATGTCAAGTGCTGCAAGAATATTCCTGCTGTTCAAATAAAAAACACAAAGTTCACTTTGTTAATTTGTATTAACTTTCTTCTAAAAATMAGTATCACATGCAGAGAAAAAACTGAAATCACCCAGAAACAGAGCTGCATAATATACATTARTTTCAAATTGGGAACATATCTGTACAGATTTTTCAGAACAACTGACCTTTTCAAAACTACCTAAAAAAAAAATTGCATTTAAATGGTTTGGAGGATTTTTGCTAGAACAAATTTGAGGTACTAGATTCATACAGAAGGTTCTAAAGGAACTATTTGATAGGAATGAGGAAACAGTAGTAGAGGGATTATTTTACTTTAGAGTTGTTAAAAGTAGCATAAGTGATTATGTAAGAGTAAAATCTCCTTCCTCCACCTCCTAMATCTACAAACTGCAGGTCCTCCCAAGGTCTCAGTGAGACAAAGACATGGAACTCTGTTGCAGTTCTTTCCATKACCTGATATCCTTTTATAGAAAATTATTGGGAAATAAAACATGGCTCTGAAATAGATTTCATTTTTATGAGTTTCTAATCTAAAAAAATTTTGGAAATATTATTTTTCCGCTTTCTGCCTGGTTTTTAAAGCCAGTGATATTTTCATATCTTTTTTCAACATTCCCATTTTTTTTWAATGAAAATCTTCAGCCAAACTTCTTCAGATGCCTTCCTTATTACTGAAAACATATTTATGTTTAAAGCAAAACAAATTAAAAAGYTGAATTGCAATATGAAAATAAGTAAGCAAAGAATTCTAAGCTAAAATCTGATTCCAATTTTTCAGAATGTTAAAAAAGGAGGAAGTGCCAGTGTAATAAAACTTTTTGACTAATCTGCTCTTGTGCCCTGGGCTGTTGTAGAGGAGAGGGGGGTCCCTTCACAGGATGAAATTCCAGTGTTTTGTCTATTGGATGACACAGATAAATTGTAGGTGACTACCAAAATGCAGAATTCATAATATCATAGAATCATGCAATCATAGAATCATAAAATCTCCTGAGTTTGGAGAGATAATCAAATATCATCAAACTCCAGCTCCTGGGCCTGCACAGAACTCCTTGATCTCCAAGGTCCATTCCAAACCCTTCACATTCTATGATTCTATGGTTACTCCTGAATTCTTGCATATTTGCAAAGACAAAAATGTGTTGCACACACACAGGCTAAGACTGGAATTCAGAACATACTATTAATAGGAATTTTTGCAAGTACAATACGAATTTAAAACATTATTTCATCTAGGCTATCTGATGAGCCATTTGAGTTCAGCTTTTGGGGAGAAGTTACAGCTGGCATTGGAGGTGAGCGGCTGCAGTCAAGCCCAGCCTGTGTCTGCAGTTCCTTGCAAAAGCATTGATCCTTATGGTGCTGTRGGGTCAGGCATCACTCCCAGTAACCCACATATGACACCAGCAGACGTGGCTTCTCTTCCAAACTTCAGTTCCAGTCCTGACCTACCTATGCATKCAAGTATAAAACTTTTTGAAATGACTGCTAGAAACCGCAGGTTRTGACCTAAAGATTCCACTTCTAATAAAAATGAAAACACCAACCCAGCAACAGCTGCTGTTAACAAGTTTCAGATGCCCAGCTTGCAGCTCTGCAAGGGAGTAGGTCTGATTTAGAATAATGGCAGCAGCTTTCCTTGTGAAGCAACATCAACAGAACGGGTGGTTTTCAGTCACATGCCCTTGATCCTAGGATTTTTTTTTTCTTTTTACTTTTTTTTCCCCAAAAAGTTTAGCTGCAGTTAAGATTCATCAAAAACGAGATAAAACTCCAAAGAATCCTTTCTAGGTTATATGCAAAATTCAGTAACTCCTGAATAATGGAAGTGTCATAAAACTCACAGTGGAGGCTGAAGACTTTGGATGAGTGAAAATATCAGGAAAAAAAAATGCCATAGAAATATGCTTTTGAGGTAAAACTTTTCTGATAAGATTTAAATCCCAGGCTGAGYTGTGTCTCCTCCCTGGTGAGTTACTGTTGTGTTACTGCTCTCTCCCTGCAGGCAGGATCCTGTGAGGAGATCCCAGTGTGATCCAGGGTGAACCTGCTACCAGATCTCATCTCATGAATCCTGTAATGAAACTTTCAGCTTTTAAACTTTCAACTACAAACTGGAACTGAGTGAGAAAACCCAGCTTTGCTGGGTAACAAAGATATAACTAAAGAGTTTGAGAGCAAACCTTGTCCCCTTCTTACCATGTCCTTGCCTGTCAAACCCTTTTTCCCCTGCTACCCAGCTGCAGGCTCTTAATTACACCACCTGATACCTTCTGTGTGGCCACTGATGTCCAGGGAAATGATCAAAAAAATAAATAAAAATTTTTATTGTRCTGTAAGTAGTTTTGCATTCCCTGACAGTGATGAAGCATTCTGTGCCTGGGTGTACACAGTGTATTTCCAACAGAGTAATGGCTGTATGAAAGAGTTTCTATAGGACCTCAAGAGGGACATCTCTCCCCAGACACCAGCATCTCCTTGCTGACTTGCASTGTGAAGGGTCTGAGTTCAAATTCTGCTTGAATTCAGAATTTTTATCATTGATTCAGGATAAGGATTGGGACTGCAAATTTTCAGAGAACCTGTGAAGGCACAGGTGAGCCTTCCTATGTGCTCRCGAAAAAACAGCTCCATTTTCTATTTCTGAACAACCCCAACTCTCTCAGCCTGTTTTCACAGGAGGTGCTCCAACGTTGTTATCAACTCAGGGGCTCTCCTCCAGACTTGTGCCAGCAGGTTCCTGGTGTTGGGGGCCCAGAGCTGGACACAGCTCTTCAGCTGGGGTCTCACAAGAAAGGAGCAGAGAGGGGAAATCACCTCCCTTGACTTGCTGCTCGTGGTCCTTTCAGTGCAACTATCCAAGTAGGTTACCCCATTGATTATGAATTGGAGCATGAYCAAGCACTTACTCTTTTATGGATTACACTGCAGTGGGGTATAAAAATATTATAGTAGTGTGTAGGTTGCAGAATATAATGAGAAAATCATAAGGATATCATAAGAAAATAAGTATTTCAGTTAAAAACAGAGGTACTTGGTTTTTTTTTGCCTTCCACACTTCTTCATACACAGCAAACAGAGTTCTGCATTCACCCACTGCTTTGGTGAATGAGGACATTTCTGAAGGTCTGAGTCACTTTCATGCTGTGTAATGTCTGGGGGTGGCTCACAGGCCACCACTGTGCACTTATTGCTTGGTTCAGATCAGCACTGATGAACCTGTCCCAGAGGGTTTCAGAATCATTCATGATCCCAAACCTTCAAAGCTGAACAGTGAATGAAAGTTGAACTCATTCAAGAACACTCTTGAAAGGGAAAGTTTGATGACAATTTAGTATATTTTTTTATTTTTCCAAGGAAAGGATGAAGCTTTCTTCTCCTTACCCTGCCTGAGACTAACAGAATAAATTTAGTAAAAGAATAAAATAATCCTCTSTGCATGTTTATGCTATACTGAACTTCCCCTTTCCACATTCTTCCTTTCTCTTGAGTACTGGTTTGCTCTGAAACATGCAATATRCCTACCATCTTTTAACTTCAATCCTTCTTATTTAAAGCAACTTTTGCCATCTATAACAGATCTTATTAATGACAACATAATCCCAGCTYTGGTAATGAGTCACTTGGGTCATGAGACAGGCTGCTCCAGAGTGTGATTCCTCCCAGTTTCGAGAAAAATGGTCCAAAATAGAAAGGTTGACGTGCCTTTGGAAATGCCTGTGCTTGCACGACAATACTCAAATCTCTTTTCCTCAGTTAAGCCATTTTAACTCTGGAATTATTATGCTGCTTTGCTTYACAAGACTGTCACCCAGATCTTTCACAAACTGCTTTGAAGGTGGAAAGTATTGTTATGACTCAGAATATGTCACTGTGGCCTCCTTCTAACAACAATGGATACCAGTTTTGGTCGAAGTGTTAAATAGGAAATAAAGACACAGTGTGTTTGTTAGGCTGTAAATATCAAGTATCCTCCATTAGATGGGTAATATTTTTTCCCTCACCCTTGTGTAAAATTGCAAATATACACACCTGAAAATATTGTACCATTTTAGCAGTGAACCCGTATGATGTATTTGCAATAATAATTTTGTATCTGCTTGCAGCCCAAGATTAAAATTGAAAAGTACTTATTTATCAAGAATGGATTTGTAATCTTAGACTTTACACTGCAAGACAACAGTTTCCTATTGAAAATTCAAATTGTCCACTGAACTGCTTCCCCTTTTCAATTGTTACAGACCATTTTTAGCTCAAAATTAGAATTATAGCACAGAAATAAAAGTTTCTTGGAGAAATAGTTGCTTTTCAAGAACTTGTAATGAAATCAGGTGTTTTAAGAAAAACTGCATCCAGTGCCAGTATCAAAGCACAAGGAATTAATATAGATAATTTTATATAGAACTAGAGGAGGGAAATGGACTTTAAAAGAGAGAAATAGAGAAATAATAAATACAGAAAGAATAAGGAAGAAAGAAATATAGTGTTAACTGATTTAAAAACTAACAGAGAAAACCCACACCAAAGGTCACTTTTCAATTATCTTCTTGTTATTGAAAGAGAGTTATGGAAAAAATGAACCAGAGATGTCTCAAATTACAAAATCACRGGCTCATAGAACCACAGAATGGTCTTGGTGGGAAGAGACATTAAAGAYCATCCAATTCCAGCCCTCCTGCCATCAGCAGTGACAACTTTATCTATCCCAGCTTACTCCAWGCCCTGTCCAAGCTGGCCTKGGACACTTTTAGGGATAGAACATCCMGAGCTTCTTTGGGCAACCTGCTCCTGTTCCTTGCAATTCTCATGGCAAAGGATTTCTTCCAGTTGTCTGATCTAGATCTACCCTCTTGCAGCTTAAAAGCACTGCCCCTTCTCCTGTCACTGCAAACCTCTGTAAAATCTCTCTAATTACAACCCCCTTTTGGATGTTGAGAGGTTGCAATAAAGTCTCCTCAGAGCCTTCTCTTCTCCATGCTGAGCACTTGATAACAAACAATCACAACTAACTTTGGTTTTGAACAGAAATAATGAAAACTGGAAGAGCAAAGGAAATTTAATTCGGTATTTTCAAGAGTTTCTTCAGCCGTTGGAAAAATTCAGATTTGTCACACACACACAAATACCCCCTCCTCCTCACTTTTGTTAAAAGGAAGGTTAAGGTGGCAATCTTTGCCTGTCTTTATTTCTGTATAAACAATTCATAATAATGTGTATACATAGCAAATTCAGATTACGTGGGACTGAAAATGCGTGTTCTTACCAAAGAAGTGAGAAAATCAATTGTGTTTGGCATCAGCACTTGTAGACAGGAGTACAGTAAGAAAGAGGTGGGCGGCCTTGTGGTGACAGGAGGGGGGAAAACTAAATTCTAAGAAATAWGAAGGGGTTAGTAGCTATATGGAAAAAACATTATTTTTAGATTTAAGGAGCACAGAGTGTTAATATGAATGTTTAAGCCTTGAGCTTTGCTTTGCTGCAAAAGGTCAAGTTCTCAAATCCCATTTTTCAGACCGACTTCTTATGTACATAAAAGGTCRTAATAATATGAGAAAGACAATATTAATTCAGGTGCAATAATTTAATTTGTTATGTAGGGTTAAATTGAATTTTGCTGTTTTAACTCCATTAATTCCATATAAATGCAAACCATTGCATTRAGGTGTGTGATACACAGGCAAAAAGCAGGTCAATAAATTTTTTTCTTCAGTGTCCATTCTTGACAGGTGACTCTGAAACTGATGTATCATTCCAGACCACCTACCACTGATTCACTTGTTCTGTGCCAGCCGTTGAAGGGGTGAGGGAATGTGGGAATGGGACAAGAAGAAGAAAACACTCAGTAGCCCCCAGGCTCTCTCCCTTTCAGGATAGGTGACTGACTTCCTAAAGTACCTCTGTGGCACAGGGAGAGTTGTTAATTCAGTTTAATCAATGAGCACAACCCTACCAGAGTGAAGGACAGTCACTGCCTCCTATTTGCAGTATTTTCGTGGGACACAATGTGGCAAACACTCTGGGCAGAGATAGAATTGTRGAATTATGGAATCATCAGAGTTGGAAAAGACCTTCAAGGTTATGCAGTCCAACTGCCAACTTGGCAGCATCAACAAATTCACCCCTGAGCCTCATCCCCACCTGCCATAACCACCTTTGTTGAACACTCCCAGGGATGGTGACTCAGCTTCTGGGACAGCCCATTCCAATGTTTTATAACYCTTTCCATGAAAAAAWWTTTCMTAATTCCAAWCTAAACCTCACCTGATGTAACTCAAGGCCTTTTATTCTCATCCTTTCATTTATCACATGGGAGAAGAGACTGACATGCACCTTTTACAGCATCCTTTCAGGGACTTTTAAACATAATAATGTTTCCCCTCMGCCTCCTTTTCTCTGGGTTAAATGACTGCAGCTCCCTCAGCTGCTTCTCATAAGATATAGGGAACAAAGGACCCTCAGTGTTGGAAAAAATTCCAAAAATATCCCCACAATCAGATAAAACTTTGGTCTAATAATCTTATTTCAGAAATAGCCCTGCTGTAAGGACACCTGTAATCAGAACCTSAGTCACAAGCAGGGGTTTGTATTGCTCAGAGGGTAACAACAACACTGAGATGTGCCCAGTTGAGTTTTTTTTGCTTATGCCAAGCTTTGTAAATAATATTGCACAGATTGTATGGACCTAACTGTGGGACCTGGGTGGCACTGGCCAATCTATGAGATGGAGGTACCCAGTGCAGGAAGGCAGAMCTTTAACTGCAGCTCATGGAGCTGYAGGTGATGTCAGCATGAATTAGATGGCAGTGTTACTCCCACCACGCTGAATTCTCAACACAACACTGCAGTGTGTCTGTTTCACACATGGGGACACATGAACAGCTATTTCCTGTGAAATGGTACTGAGAGACGTGTGGGTGATCAAGCTGAACAAGGGGAGTTGAGCACTTCCATTCTAACTTAGGTCATATTTGGTGCTGAGTTTAARTGAGAGAGTCACAGAGATATTGAATTCCATCTGAAGATGCTGATATTAATCATGTTCATGAGATGGCTACTCCTGGCCTTTGGATTGACAGAGAAACTTATCATTCACTTACTTACACAAGATGTCAAATGAGAATTAAATATTTCCAAAATAGAATAAAAAGAAGCCAATAAAGTTGTTTGGATAGGAAAAAAAAATAAAGATAATTAGGAATTTTAAGGTGTCATATCTGTTGCTTCTCACAAAGGAAGACCATGCCATTCGCAAGCACACCTCAGTCTGTGTCTGGAATATTATGCACAAGGCTGATTATGCATCTACAAGAAAATTAGTTTTAAATAGGAGAGAAAATCTGAAAGAGAGCATAAGTCTGGGAATGAGTACAGTGCTCTACAAATATATGTGGGAGGCAAATGCAAAAGAGAGAGAATATAAACCACAATGTTATCATGAATAAGGATGATATAAAATGTCCATTTGCACATTTAGCCTGGGAATAGGGATATGATCATATGTTTTAGCAAGTGGCTGACCTACATAAAGCAGGATTCACCATCCAATTCCATGTGTCTGTGATACAGCCTGTGCAATCTCCTTAGCTATTCATGTCTCATTATACATGACACATCCTTCTTGATTCACATTAGCCACAGAATGCTGGTTTTTGCTGACTGCATCTTTCTCCTAAAAGACATTAAAAGGGGGTGAGGGGAGTGAGAAGAAAACCCTTAACTGTGAAAGTAGGAAAAGAGAAAAAGAAGCTTAGTGCAGTGTGTGCATGTGTGTACTCATTTGCAGATGTCCTCAACACTGAACACAGTGTAAAACTTATATCCAGAAATTGATTAAGATCTCTGTCTGGAACCAAACTATATTTTTTTAATCTGTCTCACAGTTCTTAGTGGATTTGAAATTTCTTAGCTTATAAATTATATCAGAAAATTCAGCGAACAGTGAGACAAAACTTAGAGTTTGCCATGTGGCCCAGTAGCAACCTTGTCCAAGAGCTGTGCCCTCAGACTTGTGCACAGAAGTCATTTGCCTCTTGCTCAAACACAGAACAGGTGGATCCTGGGCAAGGTCTCAGAGAGAGTTCATTTYTTAGGCTCAGTGGCTCCAGCCTGGGACATGGTATTGAATTTCTGGGCCACGAAGACCGAGCACTTATTCTTTGACCTAGTGACTAATCCAGTTACTCCTTGGAAGAACATCCCACCCAGAGGCATATCTTGAAAGGCAGAGTCCATGCTAATCAGTGCAATAGCATGACCTACATCCTACCACAAAAATCCATGGATGTGAACTATCCCTGCGAGGCCTGGGGCRCTCCAGAGGTTAAAATAAGAAACATATTTACTTAATAGTTAGCTAAAGCCTTACCAAAAGCTCTTATAATTATAAAAGCTCCCAACCTCTTTTCCATCCCCCTTTCTTCCTCTGAAACTACAAAGAGAACACACACCAAACTTCTGKCTGGAAAGGCACCCAGTCAGATCTTTTCGGGTTATGAGATGCAAAGGTCAGAAAGTATGAGGGGAAAATTAATCAAAGGACCTAACGAGGAGCCATTTAAATTTCACCAGCAGAGAAACAGAAGAGCAGAGGCTTTTGCAGATGTGATTAAGGAAAAGAACTGATAACTTTCCAGAGCAGGATAGGAGTCCAAAGCTTCTTCAGGTATTGCTTATAGGCAAATGCCACACAGACTGCTTCCCTTTATACATAGACCCAGCTCTGTTTTTTTTCCCATAGACTGCCTTTAAATGACAAGATTTTATCAAGAAGAAAAGTTTTAGCTGCTGAACCTAAAGAAGAAACATGTGGAGCACCTTTTTATCAACTAGCATAGTGTATTTTAAAAGAAAAATACGRAAAAARAAAATCACCAAATCAAAAATACCCRCAAAAGACTRGGTTTTTGYTGTTTCCAATACATAGAAGGACTTTTTCCAGACACCAGTGTGCTCATCTCATGCTGTTCCAAATATCTCTCCCAAAAAATCCAGCATTTCCCCCAGAGTGCACTCATGGAGAGATTTTCAAGGGCTCCAGTTATGAGTGAACTAATATTAGGCTTCCCTGACTCCAAACAGGAGCACACGAAGAACTTCATTCTTTTACCATTYCTGAAAGACAAGAAGGGCAGTGTTGTTGTGATAAAATTGAAGATGTGGAGAAATAAATACACTGAAGTTTGCCACCAAAATGTGAAACCAAATTGACAGCCAAGATAGCAGTCTCCTTTGTTCTTTTCATTGACTTTGTTCCATTATGATCTCAAAATRCAATCCTGAAATACAGAACCTGTGYGATAACAAATTACAGCTGTATATTTTTTTTACATATCCACATATATAAATAAATCATTAAAATGTATGCAAATATTTGCTGCATCAAAGCACAATTTTGGTGCCTGAAAGGGAACTGAACTCTGTGCATCAGCACTTTATTTTTTGTTTTCATATAATGGACATATTTCTTCCTTTGTCCACCTGTGGAAAAGTTAATGGAGCTGATGCTGAACAGGGAAGAGTTAGRAACATTTATGACACTGACCCTGAGAAATTAAAGTCACRAGCAGAGTMTATCAGCATGGGATTAAGACTGGGTAAATGGCAACTCTCTTTAAATCTGGTGTTCATTATCAAGACAATATTTCAAGAAGGAAGCARTAAGCAGAGGTCCAAAATATCTAGTAAAAAAAGGTAGGAAAAAAACCCCAACAGTTTTTAGATATTTTCAATGCCTTGTGGGGCAAAGTAAGCAAACAATAAAAATAAACAAGAAAGTATCAAAAGAAATTTAAACCTTAAATTATTGCACTTTGTCAACCTTGTCTTCAACTGTGTACCTCATTCATGGCACATCTCATGCCTTTATCACTTTAGACATAAAACTGTCTTCTCCAGAGGACATGAAAATTATGAGCATTTCATAAAAAAATCAAGTTATTAAGTGACTGCTGATTTTATCCTACAAATTGAACAAAATTTTTTCCTTTTATTATCAGAAGACAGTACGTAAGTAGAGAAAAGTCATGGGAAAGAAAGCAAGAGAAGTTGTGGGGCCCCATCCCTGGAAATGTTCAAGTCCAGGTTGGAAGGGGCTTTGAGCAGCCTGGTCTGGTGAAAAGTGTCCCTGCCCACAACAGGGGTTTGAACTGGGTGTTCCTTAAGATCCCTTCCAACCCAAACTGTGATTCCATGAAAACATAAAAGGAGCAGAATTCCAAGGAGGCAGGTGGACATTGCCTGGCAGAGCCCTCTCACTGCAGTAGAAGTGTTTACATGACAAGCAGATTTTGATGAGTTTCTCTGGACTATGATCAGGGTGTGCTGAAAACCCCATTGGAATCAGCAGGAAGTTGTCCATTGATTTCAAATGTTTATGAACCCTAAATCCAGCTTCAAAGTGTGAATACAAAGGTAACCATAAATATTTCCAGACTTGAAGTCCACCCAGTTAGAAACTTGGAGGGTATTTCTCATCCATGCTAAGTGCTTCTGCATGCTGTGGTGTGAATGACAGCTAAACCTCTCCTCCCTCTTCCTGAGAACAAAGACATTTTCCTGMAATTCTAATACATCTTTTGTCATTTGACATCATTTCAGGTGACTTCTCTGCTATTCAATCATGTGAGATAGCCAGGAAGATGAATGTTTTTGGGGACAGCAAAGAACAATACAGCAGTATTTTAATGTGTCCTGAGTTTCGCTCTTTTTCTTTCTTGTCTTTTTTTTTTTGTTGGTTTTATTCCCTAATTTTAATTCCCCCCCTTTAAAGTTTATTTGACAACAGCATTTATTTCATGTTGCAGTTGTTACAGGTTAGCACTATTGTTTTATCAGGGAACATTTATCTTCAGGAAGAAAGTTATCCTAATACAGGACATATCCAAGGGCAAATAGAAAGGGGAACATTTGCAGAGGGTAATGTTAATGTTCCTAATGCTATAAAAATAAATGAAATCTGATTAACATCACTATGAAGAAATAAGTCATAGCTTGTATATAAAATATAGATGCCTGGATTGGAAGCATTACTTTTGGCAGTTTAAGGCAGTGCAGTGAAAGATGCGATGGCACTAAAAACATGAAAAATAACTTAGTGCTTTGGCATTACAAACACAGGATGAATTTTTTAAAACTGGAGAGCTTTTAAAGTCAGCTTTTCTCCAGTGAGTAGGAAGTAACACATTGCACATCCTTCCTTAGGTTTCTGACGTGGAAAGTTGCACTTGCACTGTGGGGGAAGTAAGTTTTGTATGGAAATGGGAACTTTGGGCAGTTGATTGATTCTTTATTGTTGATTTTCATCCATTTGCCACTTCCAAATGCCACTATATTTTAGGGCAGTCTCTGATACACTCCAAGATGTTTTGTTGCTTTTTTTTGGGTTTTTTTTTTCCAGTTGTGTTACCTTATGGAATTTCTGAGTGCAGTGATAACTGAGCAGCAGTGCACGAACCCTTCTGCTTCCTCATCTCTGCAGAGGGCAGAGTGCCCAAAGATGAACACAKGGACCTGCCAGATTCTGCTTAAATCAGGATGAACTTCTAACCAGAGACAAAAATCTAAGATTTTTGTCATTTTGAATTTGAGGTCATCCAGGGGCAGCAGGTCTGTCAGGAGAATCCCAATAGCTGCTCTCATCCTGCTGATTGAAGAATGGCAGCACAAAGGATGAAAGCCACAGAAGGTCGTGCTCAAGCACCCATTTTCTGGGTGGGGGACTCCAGAGAAGTAAAAACCAGCAATGAACAACCAAAGTAACAACCAAAGTAACAACCAAAGTCATCAACCAGGTTGGCAGGCAATTTGATCTGCTGGTGAGTCACTCCCAATTTTATCCATCAAAATCAAATTTCAGAAAGGAAAAAAAACTCGTACATCAAAAACACCGAATAGCAGCCATCACCAAGCAGGAATAAAACCAAAAATTCTTCAGAGCACCAAGATCTTGTTTCTTGCCTTCTGCTCTTGCCCTCTGTTTTACAACACACTGATGGGGAGAATGAGCAAGAGGAGTTGAGGTGTGCACACACCTGCAGGGTGATGATCTTTTTGGCATCACAGAGGCATGGTGGAGTGCTGGAAAGGAAGGGTGCAGCTCTTTAGGAAGGCTGGGCAGGTGAGATGAGGAGGGGGTGTTGCCCTCTCTGTCAGTGACCAGCTGGAGCACGTGGAGCTCCACCTGGGATAGATGAGGAGCCARCCAAGGGCTTTTGGGAGGGGAGGGACTTAGAAACCAGGTTATCATTAAAGTTTCTGGACATCAGCAACTTGCAGGCACAAAACTGAAATTTTGATGCAGTTTTTAGATGCAGACAAACTAAGATGATTTTTGCTTGAAAWAAGCTGGKAGCTTCTCCACTTCTGAGCTGGCARCACAAAAGTAATTTTGTCCTTCTGTTGCATCTTGCTGTTAGTTGATAATCATTAGTATGAARCCTAGGAGGACTTAAACAGGAATCAATAAAACATTCCTGTTGTATCCTGTAATATCAATTTCAGGATACCAYATTTTGAGGTAAGCTGGGTGGGATCCCAAAGTTCTCTACTGAGGAGATTTGTACTGAGGAGATGTTGTGATTGATTTAAATTTTGTAAATGATGTAAGCACAAAACAATCATTTCCTTTTCTGTCCCCTGAAGCAAATAAATTCATGGGCCAGATCCTGCTCTGGTTTTTATATCCCATAACAAGTCCCGCGGTCCCTGTTGTAGAATTAAATAGGATTATAGATCTTGCATTGGCTGTTCTTATGCAAAGAGAAGATGGGCAAGGCCACAGGGATCTGGCCAAGTCAGTCTCCTGCTTTGGATCTAGGTTTTAGGTRTTACAAAAAGGAAGCTTCCTTAAACTCCTGAATTTCCTATAGGCTCAACAAAAAGAAATGAGGTGCTTTGAAAASCTTCAGAGGCTTTCTACATTCAGAGGCAGGCCTCTTAAGGATTTTAAGAACCAAAAACAGATAAATGAGGTCTGATTTTCAAAAGCTTCAAGGCTTTGTATCCTGCCACATTGTACAGAGAATATTTTACTAAGTGCCAAAACTGCCAATATTCCTAAAACATAAAATGAGGAAGGCTRTGTCCAGCACTGCCTGAGCATCCTCAGACTGAAAATGGGAAGGTACATTTTCAAATCACAATTACAACTGCAGGGGATTCTGGTTTTCTGCAAAAGTGTTRAAGTTCTCTGAAATTCATGTCATCATCAAAACTAGAAAAGATGGATTTTTCACTTGCAAGTGTCACTTAAAGGAAAATTAAAATTTCCATGCAAATATATGCCTGATCTTAGAAAAGGATAGAATTTAAAATAAAGGCTTTGCTTCTCCAGTTGCCTAATACAGGCAACATTTGCAGCGACAGAAAATTTGCCTTCAATTCCCTCCTTTGTGTATCCAGACCAGAATGCAGATATTGTGGGTGTCCTCTCCAGTAGGTAATTTATTTTATATCTCAACAACTCTTGTGATCTTCCGGTGAAAATTCTGTGTATTCTGGTAATCACATTTTTTTGTTGATATGAACTGTATCAATTAATCTGAAACAAAGAAACTAAATGAGTTTAGGACCTATTTCTGTCTCACTTGTTTTACCCCTCTGTTTCTCTGTATCATAATGATAAAGTGCTCCAATGCTCCCTTCATAAACACATCYTGAATATAATATAAAATCTTTATATAAAAGATTTTATAACTTAGACAGGAGTGATATCTATTTGTTTATAGAAATGRGAATAATTGTAGCAGTATGAAGTATCTTTACATGGCAGCCCTTTGCTTTAAGGAATCTAAAATCTAAAAATCACAGTTTAAGTGATGCTAATTGAGAAAGTAATTTCCCTGTGAAAAGAGGAAAAGCCACTTACTCTCTAAGGAAGATCTATTGCTTCATCTTTATTTATTGAATTCATATGCACTTTGACACATCTTGGGACTCCAGAATTAAGCAGAATTAAACCTGCAAGGCCGTGGGGCCAACACTGGAATTCTTGGCTCCWGCTGAATTTTAACAGTGCTGTGAGCCAGTGGCAGACACAGCTTTAATCTGAACAGGGGAGGTTCTGACACTGCAGGGCTGCAGCTGGACTAGATTGGAACATAAACCACAGGGAGGACACTCCCACTTCTGGAAAAAGGCTGGAGTCTCCTCAGTAAATCCACACAAGCATTCRGCTGCAGTGAGGAGAAGAAAAGTTATTAATGGAGCCAAAGGGAAAGTTTCAAAAACTGAGATACTGAATGCTTTGAGGAAAGATTGGCTCTTGTTTCACATCCATCCCTGTTGTCACAAAATACACAAGAAAAATTGTTTTCAGAAAAGGGAGAGATCCAGGGCCATGTCAYTTCCCAGCAAAGAATTAATTTACTTCAATAAGAATGAATATCTTCATATTTCCATTATTTCAAATTTCCAAGTTAGCAAAGCCTGTAAGATTTTGCTATTAGGCTTGTCCATACTTCAGCACTTACATTTGCATCTCTTTTTTCTGGGGCATTATTCATTAGCTTATTTATCTATCTTTTTAATTTTTATGCCCATCTGCCTAATTATCTTCTTAGAGAGATTATCAATGCCTTCCATTTTCTTTGATGTCAATTTGAAAAGGGACAATGAGCTTAGAGACAAYCATCATTTCAGCCATTTTGATGACATGCCTCGTCCTTTGACCAGCCTGGCAATCATCTGACCCCCCTCCTGACCTTTGCATAATTACCTATCCAATTTCCTTATCACCATTCTCCCTTTCAGTTCCTAAAAGCAATATAGCTGTGGTCACTGTCAAAGTCAGGGTGACCTTGCTGGGAATCCTTCTATTGCCCTAATGAGATAACCAATTAATCACTTATTCCTTTATCTCAATCTCGAGTAATTTCTAAAAATCCTGTTACGTCTTCTTTTTTGTTTTGACTAAATGTTAATTAACTTGACCAACTTTGCCTCTTTTGCATTCACCCATCATTTAAAACAATAAAATATATCTGAATAGTTTTGTTCTTACATTYCCTCCAAGTGTTCAGAAAGATGAGTTTCTTTCCAGATTAATTTTCTTCTTCTACTTTGTACTCCTTAAAAAAAGCACAAAGTCTCCGGAAATTTTGTGGAACCAAATTCTGTGAAGCTAATCCACAAATAATTCACAATAATAAATATCAAGGTTTTTTTCTGAAAAWTTTATGCTTCAGCTTGGTTTCAAGCTAAAATTGGAGGATATTCTACCTGCCCTCCCTGCTGATTCCCTAAGTCTTTAAAAARCTCCAGGAGAAACAGATGGACCACTCCTGGAGACCACGAGAGAAAACTATRAGCGTTAAAAATGTAAATTTGTTACAGATTTGTGTGTTCCATACTTCTCAGAGGAATTTGCCTCCATACAAACACTGCCTCAATTTTAATGTATCAAAGACCAGTGCAGAATGGAGGCAGGAAATAACCACAGAGCCGTAGATCTATAAAATTATTTAGGTTAGAAGGGTTAGAGAGCATCAAGTTCCAATCCCCTGCCAAGGGCAGAGATGTCTCTCACAATTCCAAATTGCTGAGAGCCCCATTCAGCCTGGCCTTGGACACTTCCAGGGATGGGACAGACACAGTTTCTGTGAGCAACCTGTGCCAGTGCTTYAGCACCCATGAAGTAAAAAATATCTTCCTGATATCTAACCTCAACCCACCCTCTTTAATTTTAAAACCATTTCCCCTTGTCCTGTCACTATCTCTCCATATAAAAAGCCACTCTCCCTCCTTTTTATAACCCATTAAGGTGCTGGAAAGCCACAGTGGTGTCTCCCCAAAGCCTTCTCTTCTTTATGCTCAATAATCCCAGCACTCTAAGCCTGTGTTCCAAACATAAATAATGAGGGAAAAAAAAAAACAACCCAAAACAAAGCAAAACTAAAAAATCTGTCAGGTCCATACAAATTCAACAGGGTGGGTTAAGGGGATCTTCATGCCAAGACAATCCCAGCTGTGGTTGTGCAGCATCACTCCAGGTATTTATASCCACAGCCACGTTTGTGCTGTTTTCAGCTTGACTGGATGAGCTTTAAATATGCACAGATATGAAGTCAGCTCAGCTGTCCCTGGCCTGYATCTCCTCTCAGGTCAGATTCCAGGGGTAACTTGTGAGGAGCCAGCTCAGGTGTGTGCAGCCACAGGATATGCATTCCTCGGGAGAAGTTGAATCAAGGCTGGGAGTACAGGACCCAGCATGTTGTTAGGGRTATCAGGCAAGCTGGCTTTCAGAGAAAAGACACTCATGGAAAGGAATATCTTCCAGGAGATGTCAGGTGAGACAGGCATTCCACAGTCTTTTCATCTGAGTCCCAGACAAGTTATTACAGTAAAAAAATAGAAGTGAAACCTTTTGATAGGTATAGATATAAATTCTGAGGCCATAAAGGACTRTTCTGATTCTTCACTCTGATGTATGAATAGCAGTGTTGTGGGCTTTTACTACACCCCCATCAGACTGACATCCCAGAATATCTGCCTTGAAAGCAGAAAAGTCTCATCAACAAAATTGCTCTGCAGTGAGTACTCTTAATTTTTACCATGAATCCCTCCAAAACTGCACATAAACAAAGTCAAAAGACGTTAAATGTATGATCAATAGGCAAAGGCTGTAACTGAACAGCATTCATCTCTCCTTCAAAACTGACATATTCGTGGAGGGAAACAGTGCCAAAACAAATACAAGCAAAGCAATAGCCTGGAAATACTTTAAACATATTATTTGAATTCTCAGAAGTATMATTTTTAACTTAAAGTAAACATTGGCATGCAAACCTAACAGTCTGCGTAATCCAGTCTTGAAGTGTAACTTTATTTGTTATGGGGATTTGCTCAAGGAAAGGGGGGAGGGAGGGCGAGGTGGGAAAATAAAATAAAAAACACCCCTCCTTCCAAAAAACCCTCCTCCTGCTACAAAGAGGAACCAGTTGTTTCTGCAATGCTGCAGACATTTCACAAGGTCATGGAAGTGGCTGTCTCAAGCTGCTTTAGCAATTTGGGAGGGAGGGAGGAGGGATTGAATTGTCGTGCACTCGGATGTTCGCTTGGCACACCGGGATGGGGAGCCTTTGTCGCTGTTTGAGTAGGAGTCACAGGATGGGATGTGCCAGCCAGATTCCCACCCTCAGCAGCACAGGAGCTGGGTTCTGTGGGATTACTCTTCTGTGAGGGGGGAAGGGCCATAACCCTCCTTCTTTGGGCACCTCTGGTGTCATGCTGTGGCCCACCGGCTTTTCCTGAAATAGTGCCGGCTCCTGGCAATCTCCAAATAAAGTCTTCAATTAACAGGGAAACAAAAGCCTCTGAGGACTCTAGCCAGGATGTGCTGTTAAATGGGAGATGTTGCAGGCACCTTTTTCCAGCTGAGAGAGAAATGAGGAGAAACATACCCAAAATATTTTGACAAGAGACAACTGGCAGAACAGCCTTCCCTTGCTGGGGATCAATTTTATGCACTAGGGACTAAAAACAAAAAACTTTATACAATAACAGAGTCATTAAGGTAGGAAAGGATCAAGGAGTCCAACCACTAACCCAAGACTAACTAAGCTAYTCTGTCCCCAAGTGCCACATCTACCCAWTTTTTAAATACCTCCAGAGATGGTGACTCARTTTTCCTGGTCAGACTGTTCCAACTCTTGACAATTCTKTCCATGAAGAATTTTTTYCCTAATATTCAGTGTAAATCTCTCCTGACATAGCTTGAGGCTTTTTATGATTTTTTCCCATCTCCATACTAGCCAATAACCTAAATTAACTAATAAAGTAGACGAATTTTGGTTTTATAGGCATTAATTCATCATCTCRATGGACTTATCTGACTTTCAGGACTCAATCATACTTTATCATACTTTGCTTTGAGTGCATCACCTTCACAGCAAAACTAAAACTTTGTTTTATTATTAATTTAATGTTGTGGCTATTGATATATTCTTGTACACCATTTGTACTCACTACCTGAGAAATAGATGTTCACTTTATATATTAAGATTGAAATGCTTAGTTAAAGATTATTATCTAGATTATGTCTCTGGACAGAGAAGTAGAAACAAAACATGAACAAATTCATTCTGTCCTGAGGTATTTTAATAAAAAAGAGTGTCAGCCACTTCTTTGGGACTGGCTGGGCACCAGTCAGCAGAGGGTGGCAATTGCATTTTGTGTCACTCCTTTTCTATATTCTCTTATAATCATTGTAATTTCCCCTTCCTTTTCCGTTTTGTTAAATTTTATCTCAAACCATGAGTGTTATCCTTTTTCCAGTTCTCTCCCCCATCCCACWAAGGGGSAGTGAGTGAGCAGCTCTGTGTGTTCAGCTGCCTGCTGGCTTARACCAAAAATACTGCTCTGTATGGAAAACCGAGGAGACTTTGTCTCCAATTAATATTAAGTAATTAAATATTCATTGGAACAAAGAGACAAACTGGTTAAGTAGTTAATGCTCCTATATAGATCACATGCAAGATTGYATTTTAAGTCTCTGCCTTAATGACAGTTTAATTATTTATAGAAAATGGAAGCACTTCAATGGCAACTTCAGAGAGACACCTGCCTCCATACTGTCACTGTCACAGGAACTCAGCCAGTTCCCTGTTTTTGTGGTTCCTATCTGGACTGTGAAAATATGAGGCTGAGTTCTAGATCTCWCAAAGGAGGACTTTAAGTTTGATTCTTCCCATTCTGGGTGAGTCCCAGAAGGCATCAGACACGTGCAGACGGGCATTGGCATTTTTCCTCCAAATTTTAAAACAATTGTCCCAGTGTAGAATAGAGAGGAGGGTGTGGGGGGGAAATCAAAACCAAAAATGAAAGTTAAATCCAGTGTTTTCAAATCTTGGCAGCTCCTGGTTTCAGTTTTAACATGAGATTGTCAGCACTGCTTTTGAACAGCAATACATTTTCATAAGGAGAGTATAACCTCACAAAGTACTGAGTGACCAGAAGCATTTGCTATAATCAAAAGAATATGACAGAAAATTACTTAAAGAAAAGGGGGAAAAATATGTTATATCCCACCCCTTCTCCTCTTCCCCACTTTCTTAAAAAAAAAATTTTGAAGAGAAGAAAACAAAAACTCAACCTAAGTGAAAGCCAACTCACCTGAGGAAAATAATTTGGCATCAGCCTTTATCGACAGCTGCACTTCACTGCAGCACCTGTGTGTATCATTGCAAGTGATGAATGACTGGGGAGGCTGCTCTGTATTAGTGGAACAGGTTGTGGCAAAGCTTGTATTTATATTTACAGGATAAGYTTGAGTTGGACCTGTCTCATGAGACTCAGATCTTGGTGGTGAAGGTGGGATGTATTGGCTGTGTAGATGTGATTAAACTCAGGAATGCCTCCAGATTTTAAGGTCTGAGGAGGTGCATTGGCCATGTCCCAACTCGGTGTTAGGGTGAGACTGTCTCCACCCTGTCCCAAAGTTCTKGTTTCACTGAACACAATGATTTTGATAAATGGTAAAGTGTGGGGGTTATGCAAAAAAAGGGAAAAAAACATATGGGAAATAATAACCTCACTGAATTGAACAAACTTCTGTAGAATTCAAAAGTAATTATGTTGCTCGATACAAATTTAAAAATAACTTTAGGAAAGATAAGGTGGGGARTGGAAAAGGAACTGAAAGAAAAAGTAAAGTAAATCATCTTATTATTGTATTTCAAAATGGCATTTTCACAAAGGGATTAACTTGCATCAGGGAAGAATCTTAAAAGGGGGATAAATAATAAACAAGCCAAACATAAGGCATTGGACAAAACATTTGTCCACTAAAACTATAGAATTGTTTCACACACAAAAAAGAAAAGAAATTCTTTTGGATTAATCCAAGCTGAAAATACTTTTTCTGGAGATTTTTGGTTTTCTCATTAAATTGAAAGCTCTTCGTATTTGTACTGCTTTAAGATATTTATTTCCAGAAGATTACTTCAAATCCCATTGAGATCAGCAAAAGACTATCAGGTGACATTAGTTATTGTTCATTTGAAGTCCATGAGATTAAACCTTTTTTTCTGTAACTTTGTGAAAGTTCTGTGTTGTCAAAGCCAGAGAATCTTCTACATCTGGTTCTTCTTTTTCTTTTCTTTATTGCATTTTGGAAAGATTATAAATGTTAATAGTTTCAAATTACTTATGAAAAACAAGACAAAATACACAAAAGCTTTCTTCTCTCAGTAGTACTTATTTTGGGGATATACTTGACTTAACATTATCATAATGCTTGAATTGTGGATTCTTGGCTGGTGGAAATTGCAAAAATCTAATTGATGGATCAACAACAGTTAATACTCTTAACAGTCTGTTCCACCATTTCTTCCAAGTCAGATTGTCACAGAATACAGACCAGGCACAGAACAGGACTGGGTAATATTTACTTATCTAACATGCACTGATTCCAAGATACAGGAATGAATTTGCTGTGCATCAGTTCTGCTACCCAAGCTGTTTCCCCAGACACAAATAGTTAGATTTTTTTTTTAAACGTGTCCACCAACATTTTTGGTGGAAATACAGTATTTATTATATCACTTTTTAACAGGTATTTATTTTCATTTTTCTACTCATTGGTGAAGGTTTCAGTTGGTCAATATCGTTCATCAGTACAGGATAACACATCCATAATAACTAATTTTTTTTTAAATCCTCACTATTATATAAAATTATCATACATGTTTTCAAGTACCAATTTAAAAAAAATCTTTTAATCTAAAGTCCAGTGGGAAGTGCAATTTTTGACATTCACTAAGCTGTCCCAAACACATCCTGACTTCCACTTATCTCACTTAATTATTTACTTAGCTGAGTGGTTCAAATATACAACTGAGTTTGTCACAGTTAAAATCTTATGCATATAAGGACGTCTTTTTCTGTCATTAGAAGTGTTGCTCCATCTTTCTATTTATAGGTATACACACACACACATACARGTATTTTAACTTGAGGGTTAAACTTGAGGTTCTCTTAAATAAAGAATAAATTTCTTTTTCTGAACTGTAAAGAAAAACTCCCTGGCAAAAAATGCATTTCAGGATGATCAAAATTCGAATTTCACACTCTCTTTTATGCTGTATACTTACAGTATATATATTGACAAGAAACTAAAAATTAAAAAAAAAGGAGAAAAAAACTTTCGTTCAGGAATTATAAAAGTCAATTGTTTATATTTACAGAAAAACAACTAGTTTAAAAATTAATTTCTGATAAATGTTGCTCTAGTCCATAAATTAATTTTCATTATGAAGTTCTCATGATGGAGTTACTGTTATCAAATATAATTGAATCCCAAGACATAATTTTTGTCATTCTAATTTAAGTATATATTTGAAAATTAAAATAGAATATATTATTATTAATAATGGAGATTATACTCTTATTTTTACAAATGGTCTTTCATTTTTTCCATTTTTCAAGGTAATCCTTGTGTTACACAAACAATTCCTTAGGAGGACGAGATAAATTTGCCTAATTACTACAGGTGTGATATTCTCAAATGAAGTGATTGCTTTAAAATGAGTCTGATGCCTGCCATTGGTGTCAAGGGATTTATCTATTTGCCTGGATCTAATTATGCTGAAGGGAATCTCAAATGCAATTAGCTGTTTCTCCCTCTTTCACAACAACAAGGGAAAATTAGCTGCTTAATTAATAATGAATGCTTCTGGATTTTGCCAATGAAAACTAAAAGTTTGTCTTGGTGCATTAAATAGTTACAATATTTGAAGTTTGGTGGAAGTTTGTTTGCTTGCAGAATGCTGCACTTGTTTTTTTTTTAAAACTCTGCATGCAGTATTTGAGAGGGAGATCATCTTCCCCAAGCATGAGCAATTTAGTCCCAGCCACTCATCACACACAAGCTTTGGAATTCAAGGAAGGCAGGAATGCACCACATCAGTGGCTTCTTTGCTCTGCTTACAGGACACACATGGAATAATCCTTGAGTTAGTGGTGGATTAAATAGGTTTGAGACCAATTTAGATAATTTTTTTTTCAAAATCTGAACTTAAGTTTTAACTGATTATGGTAGTTCTGCCTACTCAGACCTGAGGGACCCCAAGACTTCAGCATCTGAGCATCTTCTGTCCACCAAGCCATGGGTTAGCAGGGCTGTGATTTCTCCTTTATTGCAGATAAGCTCAGAAATTGGAATTCACATGACATAAACCTGCTTTGACATGTCAAGCCCTCTCTGGAAAAAGAGTGAAACCTGCTAAGACTGATTTGCACGTGGAAGAGCAGCACAGACATAAGAARGAACCACTCAGCTCCTTTTTCTGTGACTTTTTTGAAAGGGTCAGCTACATCGCTGTTCAAAACAACAACTCCCTGAGGAAGCAGRCATGACAGTAGTAATGCTAATATAACTTTGTCCAAAATAAACCCTATTTTTGAGCATCAGTTTTACAGGATTTTCATTTCTTCCTTGAGACTGTTGATTATCTGCCACAGCCCATTTCTGTAAATCACCTAAAGTGCTTTATCTACATGTGCTTTCTCAGGGKTATCTTTGAAATGTACATATTTATGCATTATTAACTTTGCAATTATTAACCATTCTTGTCTTACACTGGAAATTTGTTTTGTTTTCAAGCTGTGATGGCAGCTTGGATAACAGAAGTTATCCTGTCATTTTTTAAATAAAAACCATGACAACACCATTTTGCAATCTCACATAAGCAGAACTTTCACTGGGCTGTTCTTGGTGAGGAGGTAAATGGTATTAGGGATTGGTTGCAGGTTCTCAGCCATGATTCTCCATATATTCTTTTATATCACTAATTTTTTTTTTCTCTTAAACATAGCCAGGATTTTCCAAATTCATACAGATTTGTCTCTGRCTTAAGACATGTTTCTCTCACTGCTGAAAGGAGTAATTATTTAAAACAAGAACATATCAGTATCTGTTAAAATTACCAGGTCTTTTAATGAAACCAAATTTCTATAAAAGAAATGGAAGAATCAGATGCAAAACCCAATCTTGCTCTCTCTCTCTCTCTCTCCATATATGCATGGTCTATATAAAATAAATATTTTTTTCTGTTACAATTTTTCTCTTCTGTTTCATCTGCTTCATTCTCCTTCCCATCATTTTTGTAAAAGTTTTCCATTTGTTTCACTCTGTATTCCTCTCTCTCTGTCCTCTTACCCATTCCATTCTTAATGATCAAACTGTGTTCAACTTTAGGTATGTATACAGTCCTTTATGGCTTCATCAGGCTTTGAAGAAGGCAAAACAAGATTGACTACTATTACAATACCCTCACTTTACTGCTTCTTTTGAGAATGTTTGCTATATCACATAAACATGAATCTATTCTGATTTTACTTTATAAGCACATCTTCTGTCGAGGCTCTTTTCTTTTCCATGAGGCAAACAGCAAATTGGCAAAACTGAAGTTGGTAAAACCAGTCCATGTTCTTTGGGACACTGTAACTGGTTGCAGAAAACTTTTTAAAAATCCTCCATACCCTGGAGGTAGAATTTGTCAAGATGCTCACRTAATTGAAATTTTCTATGGCTGTTAAGAACCAAGAGAAGAGCAGTTCTTCCCTCCAAATGAAATCTCACTGCCAGATTTGTATGACATTTCATGATCCAAGCTTAATTTGTTATACATTGTTCCCAGAAGGTGAGATGAGATTACATGGAGCCATACATTAGTTAGAAGATTTATTTTACACTTACCCACTCAAAGTTCCTTTCTAGTTATTCAAGCAGAATGGAGCGATCTTGATTAGTTAATCTCTCTACATCAGCGTTTTTTCCACAGAGCACTTCACAGAAATGTTTTAAAATTTCACAATTAAAAAAGCAATTAAAAAGGATTATCAAAATCAAAGTTGATCTTTAATTACTGCCTATATCTAGATCTTTATTCCATGATATACCAGATAAAATACTCTTAAAAATGCTTTGTTAATAGCTTTTTATTACTGAGAACATAGGAAATTTCAGTCGTTTTGAGGCACGTCCCTTTTTAGATCAACTTCATTTTCAGGTTGTCATCTAAAACTTTATTTCCATCAATCTTGTCTTGCTCTAGCTGAGTAAGCCATTCCTTTATCTTCTGCCCACTGTGAGAATTGGCCACCTTGCAATGACTTGGGTAGTGTGGTCAAAGTACTGCTGTAATTTCTCCAGTGAAAAATTGTTTTCTATCTCCACCTTAGTGAGCAAATCTCTTCTGGCATCTCTTCAGTCAGGTCTGCCTCTGTGAATGCCTGCAACCAATTTTTGGACATTTGGGCTTCTAGAAATATTCAGGGAAATATTCAACTGTTCTTTTTCCTCAGACCTCAGGTGCTGCCATAATGGTTTGCTAAAAGTCTTTGCAGTTTTACAGTTTCCTGCTGAAAAATATCTGTTGTTGAGCAGAAGCAAYAGCAGAATAGCAAAGGTTCTCCAAAGATGATTTCAACTTGAGTAGCTGTAGCATTTAAATGAAAAGAAGGAAAGAGAATTAAAAATGCTGGTATTCAGGACAGCTCTGTGTTTGAATGTATTTAWGAAYATTMAGAATAATAGGATTCTTTTTAAACTAAAAAAAAATGTTAAAAACAAGAGAATATATAAAAATTAGGATATCACTGCATTAAAAATCTCACCACAGTGAAATTCCTGCTTGGTTCAATCAAAAATATTTTTTTCTTGTTGACATCAGATTGCCAGTGAATTATGGCTTCCCAAAAAGCACCCCATTTGCCATAGCTTTAATGTGAAAAATAATGAAGGTTAGGCTCAGTTCACCAAATTTCAGCAACATGAAAACTGCGTTTTGTCTAATTGAGTCACCTAAGGCTTGACTCACACACCTCACAGTGCTGAGGGTCACCTGAGGAATCCAGTATCTAATAATTTGGTCTCCAATTGCCTTTCCAAAAGGAATCTCTTCCAGCCTCATGTGAATACCTCATATATATGGGGGGCTTTCAAACAGTACTGAACACTTTCTTCAAGCAAGCTGAAAGCAGACTTTGTTTCCCAAGTGTGGCACCAAAGATGTAAAATTATGAGTAATTTTATTTAATTAAAGTATCTTTATCTACATGTCTGAATCCTCACAGTTTAGATTTCTATAAATAGGTGTCTGGATGTGAGYTGGGGGTCTGAGGTCAGCAAAGAGTTAGATAAATGCCAGGGAAAACAACAGAATGAGGTCAGCATATACTAACAAGGGTTTGTTTTGGTTTTTTTTTTAATATAAATAATGAAAGTTATTCGTTCTTCAGGGTGGAAAAGACAAAGAAAACAATAATTCTCAAATCCCCTCCTCCCATGTTGAGACAYCAGAGAACCCCCTGAATCATTACATTGTGCTGCATCCTACTATGKAGAAGATCAAAAGCTCAACTTTTGCCCTTCTGCCCTTAGAGTTTGTGGGACCCTGAGCCCAACTTGTTTGGACTACTGCAAATTGATGTATCCAAATCAATAAATCCCTTGTTGGCCTCTTCAACTCCGTCTGAACTCCTTCACAACCTCACTGAGCCCCTACAAAGACAGTACAAGCACAAGGCAAGCAAATCCCAGGGTCAGGTGAGGCTTTTCTGAAGTGACAGCTGAGTGAGGACCATGTCAAAGGACTTTGTTAAAGTCACTCTCCTCTCCAGCACAAGCATTAGGCCATCAGGCAGAGTTTTCAGACCCTCTCTCACRTGGGAATTTTATGCTGCAGTAAGACATGAAATCCCAATGTTCTCAAAAATCTTTCCTTTTTAATATCTGGATTCTTTCCTAATTATTTTCAGATTAATTCCCAGCTAATGCATAAGGATGAAATTTGTTGCATGACCTATAACCCTAAGCGTGTTGTAATTCTGTTACCAATCTCCTGATTTCATGGGGGGCTTTAACAAGCACCATATGTGACACTGTGTGTTCCTGTGCATTCGTGTGGCCCGGTGATCCAGGGAATCCCTGGCACCATCAGCAGCTGAACTATGGCAACACCAAGGTCTGATGAACTGGGTTTTTTTCCATGTCTGTGTCCTCAAGGCTGGAAAGGACTCTCAGGCACCTCACAGTGTGACTGTGCTAACCAGTGTGGGATTTGGTTTGTTTTGGTTTGTGCCTCTCCTCAGGTGATGAACAAGGTGAAAGCCATTTTCCCCCAACCCTTGCTGGATGAAGCATGCTGTTTAACTCAGGCATTACCAACCAGGGATGCAAGAGCAACAAAATTTCCTGAACTGTGTTAAAAAGATTCACAGTGAAGGGGAAGCCCAGGAGGTGCTTTGAAGGAAAAGTTGGCTCAAGCCTGAGAGAGGAATTGCTAATTATACTAATGAAGAGGTCAGCATACAATATCATATCACATCAAAAGGTAGAACAGGTTTGGCCTCTTAGCAGCCAAGTCAGAAAAGWGACCAGCATGCAGAGATTAACTGTCTGCTGATCCCAGTGCATCCCTGGACACACATGCCTGACCCCAAGCCCAGAGAAATATGGGAATATTTCTACCACCTTCAGTGGGATGCTTGGATTGCATCTAATGGGCATGGCACATTTCTTGCTGCTGTAAGAAAGTTTGGTTTCATGCAGCAGAAATGGCTGTTAAATCACAGGCTGTTCCCCCTCCGAATCATAACAGAATCATAAAGTGGCTTGGGCTGGAAGGGACCTTAAAGACCAGCCAGTTCCAGGCCCCTGCCATGCGTGGGAGTGCCACCCACTAGACAAGATTAAGGTGTGCCTCAACCCTATCCTGGACCTGTTCCCTCCTTCAGGAATGACTCCATTTTCCACTCTTTCTTCAGAGAAGAAGTTGCTGCCTCTTTCCTCCTCTCCTTGCCATACGTTCTCCTCCTAATTGTCTGTCCCTGACACCAGCCCACAAAACCTTGCAACACTAACTACACCATTAATCCTTTCTTAAACCTATATATGAAATGGCTCTTATAAACCACCATGGATCTTGTGTATTGTCTGAAAATGAGCTTCAAATCTAAAGGCTTTCAGGCCTGTGGGGGAGAAAACCCATTACATGTGATAGCTCTCTGCAAATGTGGGCAATTACAGATAGAAAAATCCTCCTTGCCTCTGCTSAAACTCTCTGTGATCAGCTGCATTCACAGTTGCAGCCTATAGACTGYAGGACTGAAAAGGCTTCACTAATGATTTCTACACTGGACCAAATGATATCCTTGACAATAATGTAATCCCAAGAACCCTCACTCTCTTCCAGCCATCACCACTGGGGCCACGGGCTGGCACAGATGAGCCAACACACTCCTCCAGACCTGCACTCATGTTTCAACAATAAAAGCCCAAATGCAGAATGTTTTCTTCTCCGTCTCCTCCCTCCCAAATGCTACTGATCGTCCTATTACCATGGCAACCAACTCCTGCTGGCATGATCAAGAAAAAACCTGATTTGGGATTTTAATTAATTGCTTGGAAATGGAAATGTAACAGTGACTGGCAGTTCAACTAAGCACGTTTGCAAAGTGAATAAAAATAGAGTTTCTGAAATACTTGAAATTGTTTCACTGGATATAACCCACATTTTTTACGAGACACCTTAATTTATTCTGCTTCATAAAATAAATCTGCCAAATGTACTAAGCCATTTTGTCAACACAAATCATTTTGGCAAATACTTTAATCCTTCTTCTTAACAAAATGTATTGTATTAAGAAGAAAAAAAAAAAATCTAACCCATCACTATAAACCCATAGGTTTGATCTGAACGGATGGCTTTTTCACCAGTAGGTCATATTTAAAAAAGGCTTTCATCTTGCCTTCACAAAAGAGGATGTTCTTCTTCCAATGCACGTGATCACTCATTAACATTGATGGCAGCAACACCCACATATTCAGCAGAGAATGGAACAGAAATGGCTTTCAGTTGATTTTTATGACCCCCAGTCTCCCTGTTTTCAAAGAAAATAGAGTTGTCATTGTCTGGGYATGGCACTGCCTTCTCCTGCGTGCTGCCAGTGCTGCTGAGGTGGTGTCRTAGGTCCTGAATTGCTCAGCCAAGAAAAAGCCCATTTCTCTCCAGATTTTTGGGAACAAGATTAGAATATCCCTGCTCTCTCCATGCAGGTCYAACTATCCATAGTTTCCAGGATTGTGCTAATTTTGTAGGCCTTGTAGTTCCACATTATTCCTTTTATGTATACATATATATATATATTTGTAAATAAATATATCTAAAACGTCTTCATTTAAGAAATTAGAAGAGACTGTGAAGAATTCAAAAGCCTCACATCATACCCAAAACTGGAAGTAAACTTCATCAACTGCATTAAATCCTCCAGTTATCTCTCCTGAAAGAAAGGAACAGTGAGGTGGGGGTTGGTCTCTACTCCCAGGTAACAAYTGATAGGACAAATGGAAATGGCCTCAAGGCCTGCCAAGGGAGGTTTCAATTGGATGTTACAAAATATTTCTTCACTGAAAGGGTGGTCAGGTGTTGGAACAGGCTTCCCAGGGAAGTAGTGGAATTACCATCACTAGAAGTTTTCAGAAAATGTGTAAATGTGGTATTTAGAGACAGAGTTTAGTAGTTAACCTGGGTTAATGGTTGGACTTGATGATCTTAAGATGTCTCTTCAAACCCTGACTCCTTCCTTCCTGCAYGATTCTTTGATTCTCCACCTGGATATGTTGGCCTGATGGGAAAGCTGAAACAGGATTGCATTGTAAACATGGGCACTTCCCAGTGACAGCAAATAAAGAAGTGCCACATGGAGACAAAAAATTCCATATTACTGCTAAAGGGCTTCCTTATTCACAAGCAAGAGTCGGAGCACCTGGATAGAATCAGGAGCCTTCACTACCAACACCTGTCTTACCTTCCTCCACTGAGATTTTAGCTTTCCACTTATCTTTATTCTTTATAGGCCAGTGGCCTCCCTGACAAAGCTAAGAATAATTTTACATTAACTCACTYACTTTCACGTATTTACTGATTTTCCTCCAAGCAGATTTTTGTCAGTCTTCCAGATGTAAAATACCCTGCAGCTCCCACTACCAGAGTATTAATTCACATCACAGGATCACAYGGCTGGCCCAGAGGTTGCTAAACTTCCTTACTCAGTGACTTAATTATATCTGAGAGGTGACTGGTTCTTGCCAGTTTTCACACATTGAAAATGTTGCTCTTTAGTGAGCAGCATTCACTCATCCCTGAACTCTACTCCAACTCATGGTAGACACTCTCAGTGAGCAAAGCTGTATTTAATGATCTGAGTTGAGTTTAATCAACTATTTTTAAAGATTACACATCACAGGGTTGGAAGAGATTCTGCAGAGGCCTTTTTTTCTATATTTGTTCACCATTCCCCACCACTTTTCCTTTCCCTGTGACATCTTGAAAATGCAGGTAATAATTTCCATTATTGGAGCATCTTTTAGGACCTAAATATCATTAGAAATATCAGTAAAAATTGTGAGAAAAAATGAAAACACAAGAAATCTGGTGATCRTCTATCTCTTATGGTCTCTATCATCTATTGGTATTTCTAAGGCAACTATCTTTGTGTTATCTAAGCACTGTAATATAAYACAATCACTTGCAAGTTGTATCTAAGTGCAGTGGGTTTTACTTATTAATAACATAGCACTTATCTTCAAAGTGGTTCACAAACTAATTAATTCTCCCAGCACCTTCTCCCTGTCTGGCAGGTGAGACAACYATTATTCCCATTAAATATATCATTCTGATTATTACTTGAGGAAATAAGGTTAAGTTACTCATCCTATCTCCCAGAATAGGCAGTGCTGGAAAGAGCACCTGAGCTCAGTTATTAAGGAACAGGGTTTTGACCTGATTTGAGACCACCTCAAAACCCCTCATTTTTGACCAACCTTACTGGTGACAAAATGATTTTGTGCTTCTTTAGAAATCAGCATGGCAAAGCACGATGGGATTCTTTGCCTGAGACTGACTATTTTTTGTTTGTTTGTTTGTAAAAGCTAAACCAACCAGCTCCWCTCTGCAGCGTGAGTCATCCACGTGCATGGGGCTTGTGAAATGACTTACACTTGCTTGGCTGCTTCAGTTTTATGTGCTCTATTATGCTGGCATTACTCCTCAGCCAAGCAATTCCTGCATTCAAGTTTCTGCATCTTCCAGGTAAGGAAAACACAAGATATTTAACAACCACAGGGAAGAAAGAAATAATAGGTAATACTAGGTAATAATAGAGCCTACTTGTTAAATCATTCTAATTCCTTGATCATTCAAAAGCATTTCTGTCTCATCAGGCTGTTTACAACTCCGTCACTCTGGTTTATCTGAAGGTGTGGATATCTCAGGCCGTGTGAATACTCATTTAAGAACTAATTCCACTCCTCAGAGCTTCAATGGCTASCTTGGAATCAGGATCATGCCATGGGATATTGCATAACTATTGGCAATAGCTAATGACATTCATCAGATGAAGTAGTTCCAGGAGGTAAACAAAGATAAAAGCATGACAGTTGCCCAAGAGGAGGTCTTATATTAATTACCCCCATASAGCACAGCAGCCTTATCAAACTGTAGGGTGGCCTAAAAGCCACTTAAGCTCCCATTCGTTGTGTAAGGATGGCACAGTGGGCAGAAATCCACCAGCTGCCTCCTTGGAGGGGAGTGCCCTCCTCAGGGTCCCTGCCAACAGAAACGATTTGCAGCAGGATTAAAATATGCTTTAATTATTTCTGAAGGTCAACTTGACAGTGTAGCCAGTGAGTATATACATAGACACACATAGCTTTATTCCTATAGAATTAAAAACATGAGAAATTGGATATTGGCACACCTGTGTTCTATAAGGATGAAGAGGGAACTTCAAAAGGCTTGGTTTGAGTTTCAGGAAAACACTCCAAGCCTTTGAGGTAGAATTCATCTGCCCTAACTTGGACGTCTTAAAAACTAAACAACTAAGTCTGAGCTCATCACTCCAAGCTCCCTTTGTGGGGAGAAATGGGCATCTCCAGAGTGTAATTCATCTTTTATCCCATCACAGGTGTCTGAGAGAGACTGGATGAGCCACTCCCTGGAGGTCCCCGTGTGTCTCTGCCACCTCTGAGGAGAGCCCAGCTCAGATTTAGACAYTTAACTTTCTAAAACACAACACTGTGTGAAATGAATTCCACCCTTACATCCTCCTGTCAGGCTTGGTTCCAGCCCCTTCACAGCCAGCTGGTGTTGACATGGAAAATGTAGAACAGGGTCAATGAATACCTGGGGCTTTTCTGCTGCTTTTCCCTCAAGTAGKACAGAGTTCCAGAAATAAAGTGGCACAGGAATAGGAAGGAAAAGAACAACTCCCTCCTCCCAAAAATCAGGCAAAATTTGTGACATTCTGTAACTTAATAAATGAGGGAGCTGCTGGCAGGACCTTCTCCATTKGATATTTCCTCACTGAACCTCAATTCACAGACCTCTCTTTCAGCAGGTGAGTAATGTCTTTGACTCYTGGAAGATCACAGGGCCAGTGAAAGTTGAGTAGATACATAAATGTTTTCAGGACCAGGCACATATATATTAATTAGAATTATGTATTTAAATAGCTTTGTGTATCTTGGCCATTGTTCCTAACCTTCATCATCYGAGTCTGCAACCCTCACAGAACAGGATACCAGAAATTCACTTTCCATTTGGGAGGGAGATGCTGAGGAGGAAAGGGAGAAGGAAGCAAGACACTTCTACAGTTTTGACTGGACAGTGTGATCATGGTTTTAGTGGCGAGATTTTTAGATTGTTCCTGAGATATTTCTAATTTTGTAAAAATGCTGGAAACCTTATTTCAGGGGGGGGGGAAAAAAAAGGTGTAAAGTATTTGCCAGAGGAGGTCTGAGCTTTGAAAGGAGATGAGGGTACTCTTCGCATTTTTATGCATTTATTTGCATAAATACACAGAAACTGGGGGGAACACATGGCAACTTTCAGCCTATTTCTAGTCAAGCTGTTAAGTCACTCATGAATCTGCTTTAACTGTAATAAATTTTAACTGTATAGAAGTTATTTAGACTTTCCATGTAAAGACTATTTTTGTTCTGTTTGCACAGCACTTAGAACAAAAATAATAAAAGCAGGAGCCCAGGCATACACAAAAAAAAATTATTTTCTGTGCCCAAATCAATGGAAAATAGAGAAATCACAACAATACACCCACTTTCATCTCAYGGAAAACCCTTTTCTCCACATTTCAAAAGAGTTAGGTCTTGCAAAGGGGTCCCTCTCCACTTTCCTATGTCTTAATTTAAAATGAGAACTTCAAGGTCAGTTGGAAAGCAGCAACATAAAAGCACCCAAATCTTGCTGTTGCAGCCTGGAATGGTGGGTGGGCCGTCTCTCAGGTGAGAAAAGGCAAGCTGCAAAGCAAATACCTGAGGTGACTTCTCCTTGTTTGAGTCTGCTACCCTTAGGGCTGTGTTCTTTTGGCTGGGGATATCTGTTGATCTTACCTCTTAACAGTAATTATGCCAGACAGCTTTTTGGCTTTCAGTTCTGCTCCATAGGTAACATAAATCATACAAATTATTACCACAATGCTAAACTATAATTACCCACAGACCCTGACATGCTAAAAGGTGTATTAATTTGATAATATAATAAATACGTTACTGCATAAAACTATAATTATTACTTCAAAATTGACACTTATACCAGCTTGACTTTTTTTTTTTCCCCAGCAGGAAACTCAATTGTTCATTGACCAATACCAGAAGTGCTATTTGAATTCAGTGAGACACATTGAAGTGTAATTTGGTAACATGTGGGAGGCCTCTCTTAAAGGAAAATGTCACTAGAGTTAGTTGGGGCTTTGGAAGTTATAATTCCATGAAGCAATAAATTACTCTGTAGTTCAAGAGGAAAAATATATCTGACAAATAGCCCAGGAAATGGGAATAATATCAACATATCTATCAAATAGCCCAGGAAATGGGGACAATATCAACAAAATATCTAAAATGTTACCAGTGGGGAAAATAATTCACATAATAATGTAAACAAACACCATTTTTTATGCTGTTTCAAATGCTGCTGGGGAAGAAAAAGTGACTGACACTATAGGAGGAAATTCTACTCCTTTTTTTCATGGAAAAACTGACAAACACATCTGTGGGAAAGACCAAGGTCCCAATTCTGCAACTGTTTGGGTGTGGACAACCCCTGGCATAGCTCCCAGGTTTATTTTATTCAGTGACTGCCTAATGTAAAATACATAAACAAGCCTGGGAACAGAGGCTGTAATCCAGACCTGCTCCTGCTCAGCTCAGCAGCCCAACTGTAACACCAACTCAGGATCCTCTTTCCCATTTTCTTTATATTTTGTGTCTTCCACATGGTCAATATAATATTTAGGAAGTGATGGCTTATATGTTCAAGCCTTCTTAARCTCAGGATAAAAATGAGCTCACTTCTTGCTCCTGACTGACCCCTGTATCTGCTGGTGAATGTGCAGGAATCAGTCACTCACACCTCTGCTGGGCTATATGGGATTGATATCTGCACACTGAGTGGTTTTTGTGACAGCTGCTCTTTGAGCTTCTTGTTGTTATTGGGATCTTAAAACGTGTAGCTAAAGGAAATCTTCAAAAGTGTTTGTTCCCAAGTTTTCTTCAATAACCTGAATACCTGATTTTTCAAGTTTTTCCCTCGTGTTTTATCCCCATTTATACTTTGGCTTGCAAAAAGAGGGGGGAAAAAAGTATCAAAGGAGTAGGGAATATCAAGTTTATTTCAAGTTTTCATTTCTGGGTGGTATTGCTGTTATTTAACTTTATGTATTTACATTTACACCAGTTGCCATAGGCATACTCTGTATTCAAAGGACAGCTATAGGCATCTTTGGAAGAGCTAAATCACAGGATCTTCCTTCTGCAGGTGTTTCCATTACAAAAAAAGTCAGACTGTGATGATTAACTCAGTAAGCCTCATCCAAAGTTTCTAGTTTGGTTTGTTGKTTTTTTTTTTCCATTACCAAAGTAGAAATAAAGGTAGGGGAAGAATTGCTCAGAAGAAGTGAGAATTGAAGGAGATATTAGGGAAAAAAATACAAGAATATTAATATTTAAAAAGTACATGAAAACAGCTTTGTTTCTTTTCCATGACAAAACAAATATGTAAATGTGTTTGTTGAAAAACCTTATGATGTCTCCATCAACATTTCTTTTAGAATTTTTTTTTACAAAATTATAGGTAGAAGGTTAGTTTGGTATCAAAAACATTTGCCACAGAAATAGAAACCTTCATTTCAATACTTGACTATTGTCTAGAAGGATTTTTTTTCTATACCTACTTGCAAGATAAATATATTTCCAAATGTGAGGGATGGTGGGAAGACACTTATTTTGAAGAATATTCATTCTGATGCTTGAGACCATACAAAGGAGTGAAAAGGCCCTGACTCTCTTTATGCAAATATCTGTTTAACTTCTGTGTGAATAGTTTTAACAAGGTGAGTTCCTGGGTTGCACTTAAGGATCAGTGAAAATGAATGTTGTGCAGCTTTATCATCACCTTCAGTTGTTGCTCCTCCACTGCTCAGATTGAATGATGCGAACAGATCACTGAAACTGCTTGGCAGACTCTTCACCAGGCTTAGTGCATGTATTATACAGGGCTTTATTGACATGGTTCTCCTCAAATGCCAGTTTGGAATGTATCAATAGCCTTGGCAGAGCTTCTGGCGACTTCCACCCGCTTGGAACAAAAGGTGAACTTTGTGGGGAGAGCAGGAAGAGAAGATTTCTGCAGTACCATCACAATTTTTAATGAAACACGAGCTGAGAAACCACCATGTTGATTCTGAKATCTGGGTAGAATCATTGGCCAAAAACTGGAAAAACACTGGGGCAAAAGGAAAAAAATAGGGGGAAAAAAAGGACATAAAAATATATCTAGTTTGTATATAAATATATGTATATTGGTACAGAATATACATATATATATATATATATATATATATATATATATATATATATATATATTTGGTACAGAAGATGTAAAACAGGCTGTTGGAATATGTTACCTAACTTGGAAAAGATATTAGGACTTAAACCTGGAGGCATAAAGACTGTGTGTGTTAACTTCCTAGAGAACAGCTACTGCACACTGGAGCCTGGAGAATCCTGGAATCACAGAATCAATTAGGTTGKGAAAAACCCTCTAAGTGCCCAATCATTAACACAGCATTGCCAAGCCCTCAATGTCCCCATGAGTCACATCTACAGGTCTTAAACACCTCTGGGGACTCAACAACCTCTTCCCTGGGCACCCTGYTCCAATGCCTGACAACRCTTTTATGAACAAATTATTCCTCTAATCCGATATAAACCTCCCCTGACCCTATGTGGGGCCATTTCATTTTGTCTTATGGCTTGTTTTTTGGGAGAAGAGCCACACCCCCAGTGTGTCTACAGCCTCCTGTCAGGCAGTTGTACAGAACAGGAAAGTTCCCCCTGAAGCTCCTTCCCTCCTAAACAAGGTGAATTCCAATAATTTTCCAAATGGCAGGGTACATGAATGTGGCTTTTTTGACTTAATTTTTTTATTCCTTCTGCTCATAGATATTTTTATGCTCAGCAAATTGCTTGTTTGAATACACATGCTGAYAGTAAATATGATGTTACAGAAAGCCTTAAACATATTTGCCTGTCTTAGGCTTYTCCTATGTAAGTGATTATTTGTAATCATTTTGATGAATCATGKTTTTTGATAGAAATAGCAGCTCACATACACAACTGGAAGTTCCTTTTCCTCTTACAGCACTTTGGGGGAAGGAGGAAAGAAAATAAAAAGGTRGTTGTGATTACTTAAATATATCCTTTTTAATAGTGTGGTAGRCAGTCAGCGATGATGATGTGATTCATTACCTGCCTATAATGTTAATTATACATTATTAGCTGTTTCACTGTCTGATAGCTGGCAATTGGTGATATGATTCATAAAGTGCTATTGTTAAGCCAATCTGAAAATCTGTTTGATTTAGGTTAAAAGAAAGGGCGATAGGTCATATGAAGTTGAAAAAAAAAGAGAGAGAGAGAGAGAGAGAGAGAGAGAGAGAATAAAGAAGAGACACCGACATAATTTGCGGTTCTATTTTTATATGAACAACAAGGTTTACAGTGAAGAGCTGTTGGATACAGTTTCGGTGAGCAAGGATTTTGCAGAGAGATTAGATCAGTTACAAATTGCTAAATCTGATGACTTAGATAAAAATTTAACCAGAGGCTTTGAAAGAGGTAGAACATGTTTCTGTGGAAAAGTGATTGCCCYGTGCTTCCGAGATAGAGCTAATCAGAGAGGGCCGCACTGGCTGCAGCCTCAGTGAAAACTGAACAGGGAGGAAACTGTTCATTTGAGAATGGAGATGATTTCCAGGCTGAAAACTGAACTTCACACTCCAAATGCACCCTATATTTTGGGGAACCCCCAGAAGGCAACCCTGCAACTGTGCTACAACTGCTCCCTTCCAGTGTATCTCTATCAGATCTGTGTTACCAGCTGAATAAACTGAATAAAACAATTATTCCCTCCTCCACATTCTTTCTAAGACTCCAAAACCTTTTCCCATTTCCACAGAAAAACCACCAACTTTAACCAACCACTTAAAAAAAAAACCCAAAGAAAACAGATTTTGCCCAGAGATAGCAAATACTCCCAAGGTTAAACATTCATTCCAGACTGGTTCATATCTGCACTTTATCTGAGCTAGCAAGGGGAATTGAAGCTTCATCCTTCTTGCTCCAGCAGGCACCAGCTCAGGCAGAGTGGACCTCATCCTTTCTCTCATGTAAGTCAAAAGTGAGTTATAGATCTGAGCTTCTGCTTCCCAGTAAGGGCACTGTCCATAAAGGCCCATCTCACAAACAGATTTCAATTCCTAGGAGTAAATGCTACCTGGTTAGGAACAATTTGTTAAAAAAAAAAAGTAATAAATCCACTAAAAAAATAATTTAAAAAATCAAATTCATTTAAAAATTCAAACAAATATTTTTCCCTTCATTTATTTCAATATCCCAGTGACTCTGAGGGGAAAGAGTAAGATGAATGTTATATCACATTGTTCTCAAAGGGATTTATGTCTTCTCTCATCCCAGATAACACCCCAAAGGAATGAGATAAATCACACTGACCACACAGTTCTCTCATCCATTTCCTCACACACCCAGCTCTTCTGTGCAGCAACAAACCTGAAAACAATCTTTTCAGAGAAGGCAAGAGAAGTGCTATGTTTCCAGAACTTCAATTGCAGTGAAATACATGACCTAGAAATGTTTCACAAAAACTTTTAAAGACTATTTGCTGCTATTAAGGCAATAGTTTTGTGGGGACAAAGATAGGCCTGAGAGCTAGGAATTCCTCTCTCCAGCACTGCCTTGACTGTCTATTGCCTTCATATCACAGTGATTGTGTGATTTATTTATAAAACATAGATTAGATTGACTCAAACAAGATAAAATTAGATAGAACAAGACACTTAAACTCTCACTGTCTATTTCCTCATCTGTAAACCAGTGATATCTGTATTTACCTATTACATGGTGACTGTGAGGATTACTTAATCTCCCTAAAGAATTATCATGATTATCATTAATCTGGAACACACAAAACAAGTCCCGATAAGGAAACAAGCTTGTGAATCAGCTGAGGTGGAGTAAAGGTACCAAAGCAATTCTTCTGTTGATCTGATAGTCARGCATTCTTGATAAATGTTTTGGGATGGTTTAATTTCATATTAGGATCTAAAATATAATGTTTAATATAAGATAGCTGTCTAAATTCCCTCTGTAGTCCAAATGTGTGTAGATGGACGTCATGCATTAGATGAGTCAATAATGTCATAATTCTGGGATGAATCACCTAATGGATTTCTCTTCATTATCTGTAGAGGGAGCCTGGACAATTAGACAAGATATATTTTAGATAGTTCATGTCATGTGAGACCAAACTGAAGGATTTAGCAACCTGCTTGAAGGACCACAGCCACATGACACATCCTGCCCACGCAGGAGCAGAGTAACAATCAGCAGCAGCTGACTCCCAAATTCTTGTCACCACGCTCCTGCATCCTAAAAAATTACCATCCCTTTTGTAGTCCACAACACCTCATGATGGCTTTGASAAATACAAATTTTAAATTTCTGTTAATTAAGGTGAAGTCTCAAAATGTTGTCTCAAACTACAGCATGGTTTAATACTTTGTACAAGGAGYCCTATCTGGGGGCAGGGAGGACAGAGAGGAACAGCTTGGGGTAAATTGTGTTTCCTAGCAGATCTGTTCTTTTGGGAAGGGGCAGAAATTGTTCCATGAAGAAGTCACTGGTGTTTAAGAATCATTTCTTCCCTCTGGAATTTTTCTGCTCCACAAAGGAGTGCAGGTCCTCCTATATGACTTTYCACCCCAGCTCTTCTCTTCTGAAGACCAATGCCCCGTCCCTCTTGTGAGAAGAGCTCAGGTTTGTTCCAGAGTTTACCTGAGAGCAGAGCATCCTGCCTCTGTCAGAAGGAAAGAAGGAACATCTCCTACTTTGGTTCCTGCTCTAAAAGAGAGACCAAAGGACACAGAAACACAGGTAGAGGATGTGAGGCTGCAGTGGRGCTGAGAGGAGCCTCCTTGCACAGGCTGAGCCAGAGCTGGGCTCAGGTTGGTGTCACAAACACTGCAGTCACCCCAGAGCCTGAACTGCCCCTGAGCAGTYTGGTTTCACACAAATGGAGAGCTGCAGTGGTGCAGCTGCATCACCTCCCAGGTCTGCTCAAAAGCAAGAGGGAATTTCTCCTCCAGAGCACTTTAACAAAGCCTGATCAGGCAGCTGCTGCCCTGATGTCACGTTTTGTGTGTGTGTGTTGGGGGCCAGGAGTGAGAAATACCTTCCTAGCAAGGGAGGGGGCTGGAAGAAAGCASTGAATATAAGCAGGTGGGAACAGGCTGAGATTTACCTCCCCTTAGCAAGGCTCAGCTGCAGRAAGGCTTTTAGGTTAGATCTAAAGCTTTTCTGAGTCAAGGGGAAAGCTGCTATTGATGTAAAGCAAAATACGTGGGTGAAGGTTATAGGAATGTTCCTTGTGAAGAAAAAAACATAATGCAAAAMCCTACATATTTATATATTTACGTAGTGAGAAGCTCTTTAAAAGCCAGTGTTTCTTCTTAAGTAAAATGGCAAAAAGAGTAATGGGRTTGAGCAGACTTTTAGAAGTTTTAGAAGCCAAAACATGGCTGGCCTTTAATTTGTTATAATCTTAGAATAGAGGAGGAAAAAAAATCTTTCTTAGCCTAAACTATCTCTTTATTTTTCTTAGAAAAAGGAAAGCTATTTCAGATAAAATAGAAACCACCCTGAAAAGCCATCTGGAATCTGAAATTAATCCAGACTACCTGTGAGTAAGATGTGCAAGGAAGGATCTGCCTTCAGTCATGTCTTGTACTGAACTAAGAATGCTGTCAGCACTTAATAATGTTAGTAGTAATAGTTCTTTTCACACACCTTTTCACTTCTCGGTGTTGACTGGGACTGGAAAGAGCAGAGCCTTTCCAAATGGAAACAGAGAGCACTAAAAATTACATTTTAAAAACAAAAACAAAAGAAAGCCAAACAAACTGAAGCTGTGCTGAAGTTTTCAGCCCTTCAGTCCAACTTTGAAAACTCATTAGTGCTAGATAGTTCAGATAAGGTATGAATCCAGATGTTACTGTGTTTATCTTCAGCAAAACTGAGTTCAAAATTTTACTAAAAAAAAAAAAAAAAATGGCTAGGCTCCTAAATCTGAAATTAAACATGTAAGAAAATGCCTTGATGGGTAAGAGCATGAAGACATGCAGCTTTTCTTGACCTTAATGAGATGTTCAAGGTACTTAACACTTTTGAAAATCAGGCCACAATTCAGCAAAGCATTTCAACATGTGTTTAACATTAAACACATATTTAATCAGATTAAAGCATATACTTAAGCACATTCCTGAACCAGGATCAATTTAAACATGTGCTTATGATCCTTGCTAAATAAGGTTCTCACTTAGATTTCTAAATAAGGTTTTGAGAGCCTAAATTTAGGGTTTTTTGATTTTATAAAAGCTTCAGCCTGTTCTGAATGAAATAAAAAAATTAAGTGAAGGGAGAAATTTTTAATACCCTTATTTGTTTTGCTAATCATGTTTATCAGTGCATGACAGACACCAGGTAACAAAAAATTTGAGTCATTRAGGAGAAGTAAAAATATATATTGTAGGAAAACATAGATTTTTCTCATGCAATCCAATTTTGATTCCTTGGGAGCGTCCTATATCAGATACATTTTAACCCAATATTATCCAAAATTAGTGACCAAAATTAATTTTCACCATATTTTATCCATAATGTGTCTATTGCTAATAGTGGCATAAGGAACAAAAGAATTTTTTCTCCCTCTCTTAATTTAATTTTCTTTCTGTTTTCCTTTAACATCTCTTTTYCCTTACTCATTTTTCCTTGCTCTTGCAGCAGAACAAGCCACATTCCATCCCCTCCTGTTAACACCGCTGCATCCATTTGAGTTTCCATCAACCTCCTGTCAGTCCACCAGTTGTGCAATTGCTTGTGTTAAGACAAAAGCAGCGTCGATGGCCACAGTTCTGTTTGGGGTAGGAGTGACTCACTGGGACAGCAGCAATCCAGAGCATGTCCATGCACACGTCTGCATGGATGCAGGGAAGCCRAGGCAGCACACAGACACACAAATAAGATTGAGCAAGAAGGGCGAATTTGAAGTTTGTTAGCAGTTGGACACAAAACAAAGCTGGATGGTGGCCAACCCCCCCTCCGTCCTCTCTGGCATTCCTGCAAGGTAGAGATCTGCAGTCCAAGCTGTGGGRTAGTCCTTCCYTAAATATATTCCCTGTTYCTCCAGTTCTCATTGGGAATTTATCAAGTCCTGGCTGCTTCAGAGGMTGGATGGGGCTCTGAGCCACCTGGTCTGGTGGAAGGTGCCYCTACYCATGGCAGAAGGATKGGAGTGCAATGATCTTGAAGGTTCCTTCCAAACCAAAACTGCTCCATGGTCTTATMATTTACCACGTGCACGTTTTCACCCTGTTTTAAGCAGGGCAGYATTTGCAGGGAGGTTATCTCTGGATTAAAATGAAGTTTTTTGGAGAGGAGGTGCTCAGGGTCAAGTGCATTAGCAGGTACTGCTTAATCATTTGCAAGCTGTAAATTCATTTTCTAGCTTATGSCACGATAACTTGTGTTCAGATTCATAGCCTGGCTTAAACTAGAGCAAATCCCTGTGTGGACACACTAATTTCAGTTTTAGAGTGGCTTATCTCAGTTTATCGTAAACTTGTTCTGAATCAGCTTACACCAAACTGGAATAAGCTTAATTTGAAATTGAAATAAAAGGATTAGGATAAATGAAATGGGTGTAAAATCACACCTTTATTTAAGCCAATACTCTGTATGCAGTTAAAAAACCTAGGACTTGTGTTTATTTAAATGTGATTGTTAAAGAAAATAGAATACAATGAATAGGGTAAATATTTCCAAACCCTGTTGRGAGAACATTAGAACAACAAAGAGTTAAAAATAATGCAATTTGAAAAGAACTATTCTAAAATTGCCTAATCTCCATGGTTCAGAGCCTCTCCCATTCAGCCACATTAGACAGCAAGACCCTGCAGGCACTTAATAATACTTTTATATAGTAGCACTTTACATTTTCTGTGCTGTAAAAGCATTAACTAATTAATCTTCACAACAACCATCTGAGGTTGAGAAGTGAGGACTAATATCCCTTCCTTAAAGATAGAGAAGATAAAATACCAGGCACGTCAAGGGCCCCYGTTCCTGACTGTTGTGTGTTTTGTTTTGCCAGTGAGAAGGCCCCTGACACCAAATATGAAGGGATAAAGTTGGATAGCCTGAGCTGGAGTCTCCCTCCCTCCCTTCCACCCTCCCTCCCTCCCTCATGACAGGCTGCTGCTGAAAATTTGGCTTCAGGAGATRTATTTTTCAGACTCCAAGCCAGGAAGGCCCTTAAGCGTATGCTTAACATGAATCACAAACAACATGGGAAAGCCAACGTTCTCCTGTGAAAAATATAYGTGTATCCCAGAGCTTTGGTGGCTCAAGTCCAGAGATTTCTAAAGAGGCTCAAGTGCCTAAGTCCCACTGGAGAGATGAAGAGTCAAAATCCCAAACTCCYGGACCTTGATTTCCTGAGCCTGACTGGAAACTCAGAGGATTCTGGTTCRTAWTTTAGTTGCAGAATTTGCATCCTAKGAACTCATGTGGGGGTGGAGGCATCCAGAAAAACCCCTGTCTCCTGGAAAAGTCAGGCCCTCTAAGGCAGTGAAGATATTCTTAACCACCTTGAGGGATTCTGCCCTCTGGGCCAAATCAGTCACTCAGCCTAAGCCACACAGTCTCATAAATATRAAAYCATAGACTCATTAAGCTTGGAAAMGACCCYCAAGATCATCAAATCCAACCTTCTCTTGGAAGACATATGCAGCTGAATAAAATGGTGAATTTTCTCAAGTGAGTGGGTGACATTTCTTTAATTCTTTACACAAATATTTCCCTAAGCTCCCTGAGAAGGCACATTTATCTGTGTGTTTGTGCTTCACTAGAGAGAATGGGACATTCTCRCCACGAGATTGCATCTGCCTCAAAATTTAACAGCTGATTTCTCATAACTGCACCTTCCTGGAGGTGCTGGATGGAGCTCTGAGCAAGCTGCTATAGGGACAAGTGTCCCTGCCCAGTGCAAGGGGTCAGAACAAGATGATTTTTAACATCACCTCCAACCCAAAACATTCTATGATTCTATTCTATGATTCTGAGATTCTGTTAGCTCAGCTTCAAAACTAAGCATATGGAGATCCAGAGATTTTTGTRGTGGATACACCTTAGAATGGTTTGTGTTGGAAGGTGTCCCTCTCTCTGTCTCTCACCTGTAGAGGCACTTTAGATAGCTATTTTAGATTAAATATCCAAATTTAAGATAGCTAAAATTAGATCATGCAAATGTGGGTGTGGGTTGTATTTTTTTTCTATCTTACACGTGGTTGAAAAATAATTCCTGATAAACTTACAGGATGGTTTCTAGTGATGGTAAATGGGTACATGGTTAAGTAGTTTCCAATGTCAGCTGGAGTAGTTGAAGCCTCGCTCTTCTTGGAAGCAAGCACATACTTCAGCCTCGGTTTAATCCTAGTGCATTATTCCAGTTATTGCTCTGTGAATTTCCCCCACTGTATTTATTTTAAAACATAGCTTAGATACCAAATCCTCCTTTTTTTTACCATTAATTGAGTACAATAGGAGAACYTTGTCCAGCAAAGAAAAGGTGGCTGCAAGGAGAGCTCTGATCACGTTCTGGCATGCCAAGTTGAGATTTTGGCTGGCACTAACAAGCRTTGCAACATTTATTAATTCATTACTTGGGAAATTGTCTCACCCAATTTCTTCAGGCTGCACCTCACTCATTGCTACACGTTTGGAGAATAAGYTAAAGATGCCTCATGTTATTTCAAAGTCTTAGTCACTGTTGTTTGGGTGTGGGCACTCCTTAACCTGGGCTTCAGAAATTGAAAATAAATGAGAGGTGGAGGCACAGAAACTATTCTCATCAAAACCAGAGGGAAATGAAGAAGCAGAAAGATGAACCCTCAAGTAATTAAAAAAAAAAAATAAAAAAAAGAAACTGTCTCCTTAGTTCAAAAGGTATAAAAGCATCTATGTTGGACACTGAAAATCCTGAATAAGTGATATTCTGTGAGACCATTCCCAGAATATTCTGTTACTGAAGCACAGAGCAGGACAGTGCAGGTGCCATCTGAGGAACACCATATTAGACAATATGATATGCATCAGTATTTTGGCATTCTTTTCAATGTATAAAAATGCCAATGGAAAATAAATAGGTAGTTAGTAAGGCAGACTAAGCCTTCAAATTGATGCAGACAATTTCATTTTTCTGATGTTTTTCTGGCATGTCCTCTTTTACCAGAGTCCTACAGATCTGGGARTGTTATATCCAAACAATTACATCTTTCTGAATGTCTGCAAGAATTTTTAGGGTTCACAGTCTAGGTTCACAAACAGCAAAATCTAACTTAAGAGAGATAAAGAAGAAACTTCCCTGTGAGGGTGGTGAGGCACTGGCTGCCCAGAGTAGTTGTGGATGTGAACATGAAAAAAGTGTCACATGGACAGATATGAACAAGATCCACTGAAAGAGTTTCAAATCCTGCCCCCTCAGCTGTAAATTCAAGTCTTTCCTTGTCCCTTCCCTGAGTTTTAGACTTCAGAAGACTGAGATTCCTTACTGTTATCACARTTATGAAACTCAATATAAAAATAACCAAGGAAAACTTAATAGTCTGTATTACACAGAACAGGAGTATAACATCTTGTTCTCAGTTCCACGTTGTCTCTAATGTTTAATGAACCTTTAGGGTATTTTAAATGTGATTTTGAATATCAATAAAATTCTGGGAGTCTGCTAGTGAACTAAACTGAGCATGTGCAGTATTCTAGAAGTAAAAACAACCTTAATAGGTTAAAACATAAGAATAACTAAACTGGCTTTCCTTAGACAAACAATKGAGTATGTAAATTGCAAATCTAGACTTAGTCTAAGCTAGTCCATATTAAAAATAAATTGAAAAACATTGCAGACATTGCTAATTTAGCATGAAGGCAAAAACATTGCTGAAAGATTACTGTAATGGAGTATAGTTAATTCCATTCAATTCTTTTTCATGGTTCTTAAGGATAGGTCAGAATAAATATTAAATCCACAGGAGATTTATTGCTTCCTTGGAAAATCAATATGCCGTGAATCAACATTAACATGAACTTTGGACATTCTGTGTGTTTTCTTYCCTGGGAAATTTTTTGGGTAAGCCCGGCTGAATCCATGGATATTTTCACCACGACTCATGAAAAACYGTGTGCAGCATCATGCCAGCTAGCTGTGATTAATACATGGATTTAGCTGGGTTTGAGGCTGCTGAGATCTGAGAACATTCTTAAGGAAGGTGGAGAATCGAGAGCTGAGCTTGGTAAAAACTCACTTGAAGCCACGTTGAGCATTGTGCAAGTGACTCAGACTTCACCAACATGTCAAACACAGCCAACATTTGTAATGGATACCGCCCCACCTGCCCAGCCTTTGCTAATATGGCACATAATTACATGTCATCAATATTACCAGCCTCCTTTTCTGGTATCACCCTTTTCCATCTACTCCTTCTGTCTGTTGCCATCCCTGATTAAAATTTTGCTTAGCTGCCCTTGGAATGTAGGTTGGGTTTTGTGTTTAGCTCCCCAGCACTTCGTTCAAGYTTGGCATACACTGGCAACCTGTTTGGACCAAAAGTCAGGAATCTGGGCCAATATTTCATRTTGAGTGTGACCTGGCAAACAGAAGTCTACTATTTAAATAAAGGTTGATTTTAGTCATGTTTGGTTGTTGGGTTGGTTTTTTTTTCCCCTGCAAAATCTTCTGTCAGAGGTCAGTTCAGCTGATGTTGTTCAACTTTAAATTCAGCCACCTGAATTTAGAGGTATAATTACACAAATATACACTTGACTCAGTTGCCCACACAGATACTTAGTGCCACTTGAGAAACCATGACATCTCTGATATGCTTGKAGGCCTTACATGTTTTACTTGGGATTTATAAGAGATCTTCAGGCCCTCTCTGACCCTTCCTGGTACTCCAGGGAATTGCAAATGCCAGAAGGAGCCCATGGTTAGGAAGGTGGATCACACACATTAGGTCAACTGAATCTCTCTTGTATGGACAAAACTAGTTTAAACACCAGCTGATTAGGCACTGGAATGGAGACATCTCATTTGGGTAAGGGAGCCTGGAATCAAGATATCCTTCACTTGGGCTGGTTTCTGTTACTTAAATAAAAAGGTCAGACTGGCATTTTACTGCTCCTCTGCCTTCCCCATCTTTTCCTAGCCCATACAACCTCCAGCCTTGGTCCTAAACCACAAGGCTGGGCAGCTTTGCAGACCTTGGGCAAGGCTGATGYAGCCCACAGGTTTTTTGATCGTGCTGCAGGTGAGAGCTCTGCAAATTGGCTCAGGTGGGAAGAGGTTGGATCTTTGACTCTTGTTATCAGAGAAAATGCACTGAAACCCAGCGTGTCTGATGAGATTCCTGAAATAATCTCACTGTTGTATCTTGTTATACAGAAATGAATCATGTTTAGGAACAGATTTACTTGCAGGTGAAGCGAATAAGGAGGAAAGGAGGACTGTGAGATATTTAGCTCTTCTGAGTGACATCTCTTACTCCACCACCAGGACATTTGCAAACACTCATGTTCCTGATCCAGTGCAGCACCAAGCTTTCAGTTGCTATAGGGAGCCAGGAAAAAACTTCTTATACAACAAATGCAAAGGATCTCTCAGTGGAGATGGGGTTTCTACCTTGGTCCCCCACCTGAAACCTTGGCCATCTTTTTCCATCCCCTGAAACTCTCCTTTTTCTATATGTTTTACTTTTTGATCGGGAAACCTGTGAAACTCATTCAGGGTTAACAAACTGATTATGAAACAGGTGTTGGCTTGAATGGGAACTAAATAGAAACAGTTTCTATTTAAACTAGAATGGAATTGAAAAGCGCTTTGCTAACCTCTCTGGGGCAGGGTTTACCTCTTTCCACTGAAATGAAAAGTCACACAGCAATTGGCCTTCAAGGTGTGTCCACACTGCAAGTAATGGTAAAAATAATAAATACAATGATGCTAATGTTGACAATATAATAAGGATAATAGAGGATACTATTGTATTCATTTAGGAAACCTACTGACTGAAAGTACAGAGCATGACATTCCGGTATAATTTTTATTTTTTAATATAATTCAACATTTTTATAATTACTAGTGGCTTTTTGGTTATCCATCAGCACATGGTGGGTGGAAATAACTTGGGGTGTAACTGATGAAGCTAGTTGTTCCTTTTTTATTATTTTTTTTCCCTTTTCTTTTTTTTTTTCCTTGCTGAATTTCTTGATGTGTATGCTTTTCCACACAGATGGCACCTTTGGCAACAGCCTACCTGGCAGSATTTCAGGGCACCATTAATCTATCAAAGCAATGCTAATGAAGTTGGACTCTTAACAGTTTACTCACCATCTGCTTCTAACCGTCATCCTCCCCTGTGCTGTCCCTCTCGTGGAGGATGGGAGCTCTGAGCAGCACTGATTAATGTCTTTTACTGGTGCAGCTACTGGCTTCRTGCTTTTGCTGAAAAGCAGTGTTAAAAAGTCAAAGCCACAGCATTTGAAAAATCTCACAGAAGCCAAAGGTGAAGRTTTAGACCCTCAAAWYAGCCAAATTTTGCCTGACCCTGTAGATGCCTGGGTTTCCATAAGTTTCTGACTTTCCTTTAGACTAGATTACACAAAAAAGTTATTAAATTTAGACTAACATAGAATACCATAGCTTGTTAYAGACATGAAATGTTTCTGAGTTTGTTGAAAGCCTGAAAAAATATATTTTGGATTTATTTGTCTCAAACATCTGYCTAATTTCCCCAGTGATATTACTTGGCCACTTACTGTCCACAAACCTCACCTCRCATTTTATCTTTAGCCCAAAAGAGTTACCACAGCCACCATTCTTCCAGTAAAACCCTCTTCTGCAACAGGTTCATGTTGCCAAGGTGTTCCACACCTATTCTCATTCCACCATGGACTGGATTTGCAAACTAGGTGGTTTCCCTGCCTATCTGGCTTGCAGGACTTAAGCCAGAAACGTTCCCAGAGCACAGAGAAACTCATCCAAGAAAAGGAGATTTATAACTCTCTTGCTGACTCCTTTATATTCAAAAGTCTCATGGCTTCACCTGGAACAGGGCAGTCCCAGGTGCAAGTTTCTCTTTCTCCTGAGGGAGTTTGAAACCACATCTCTATTTCTCTACCTCCCAGGAGAATACCCTAACCACCAAGAGATAGTCCAGGAGATTGCGGGTCTCACAATCTCTTCCAGTAAATCTTCTCCACTTTAATTAAATATTCATTGTGCTTTTTTGGAAGAGATAATAACTCCAGACATAGGCAGAATGGAAAAACTTAGGTTTCTAATCCCATACCTAACAGATATTCTCAGCATGCTGTACTGGATTTGTTAAACTAACTTTAGGAGTCACACGCCCTAGTCCATGAGTTTGCCCAGGGAGAGCACAGACTCCCTTTGAAGCTTCATACCCAGCCAGCAGCCAAAATCAGACACTGCAGCAATGAACAAAGCTCTGGTCTTGCTGCATCTCTAGTGGCTAATGCATCACTACCTGAATTATTTGCTTTTAATTAGAAAAAGGAAATAATAACAACAACTCCCCAATGTCGTAATTGCAAACACACAGTGATTTAATAATAACAATTGCTGCAAAGATATGGGATAAGCAACTTAAGGCAGCCAGTAAAACCATCAATTATAGCTGCTGCAACATTTATAAGGCTAGCCAATGACAGTGACATAACAATTTACGTGATTATCAATAAAATGATGAGAAAAAYGGTAGAATTCTGAGCCTAACTTACCGTCACTGTCAAAGCAGAGGAAAGCAAGGGCTTGGCCATGGAGAGCAGAAAAGTTTGAGGCACCAAAAAAATGTTTCTATTGAAAAATAGACCAGGAAAAAAAGAAGATAAACAAACATGGGATGTGATAGAGATCATAAAATTGGTTGTTTGCAATTACCCCGTTTCATATTACAAGGATAATGAAGCATCCTATGGAATGGGATGGCAAGACATGGAGAGAGGATAAAGGGGAAGACATTTTTTCACAATAGATAATTGACCTGTAGAACTGATTGCCACATGATAGCTGCAAGTCCAAGAGCTTAGCAGGTTTTAAAAAGGATTAAACATGTATAGGGATAATTAGTTCATCCATTATTAAACAAGATAAGTTTTATTAGTCACTAGTTATATTAAACAAGATAAAGACCTTGTAGGAAACTTCAATTCTTACCCAGTGAGAAATTCCCAAATATCAACTTCCAACAGAATTTTCAACAATAAATATTTTTCTACCCTATTTCATGGGAAATATTGAACTTTAGTTTTTAAAAAGCCAGCATACCTCTGCCTAATATAATTAACAAATAATGTGATTTCATCTTGTCTTAAAGACGGATTAGCACTGACATGTCCTGGCTAATAGTTGGTATCTGCACTGAAGCAACTCCTATAAGGTGAAATGGATATCAAGGTTTTTCTGAACAAAAGCAAGGAGAGTTCAAATATCTTTTCAAAGTGTTCCCAACTGAGATTAATTTTAGTTTCTAGAAGGCATTTCTACCCCAAGAAAATCAAATCCTCTATACTTCTAGAGTAATTGGATACCTTGCATTCTGGAGTGACAGTGCTCTCCTGAGGACTCCACCTATGTGCAATCAGCCACTTTTGTCACTCACTCTGAAAATATTCTTTTTTCTTGGCTGAGGTTCTATCATGAGCTGGAATCTACYAGAAGCATCTGCAGGAAGGTATTTCTCCTTAGCATTCCAGCCAGTGGAGAGAGTGGCTACATGCAGATGGTGGTTTCAAGAATCGTGGGACCACACAGACATTTAGGCTAGAAGGGACTTTTGGAGGTCATCAAGCCACAGCAGAGCTTACAGTGAAATTAGACCAGGCTTTGAAGGGCTTTTTAAGTTCTGAATCACTCTATGGAAGTGAATATTTCTCTTCCTACGGAAAACTCCAGTAACAACAGAAGGAAACCAGAAGAAGCTTAAATTAACAGCTCAATGTAATTGGGGTAAACYCAGGCTATTCTCAGACTTTTGCCATCTCTCCCTTATGTCATGTCCTTTCCACACTCCTTGCTCACCTGTCCAAATGTGTCATTAACCCTTAAATGGGTATTTTCTAATAGTCACAACAAAAGAAGAGTTGTGTCCTGAAATGTCTGCTGTATTCCTTTCTGGCTCTACTCCCTGATAACTTTAGAAATACTTTTCATCTCATTCCTGAAACACACCTTGTCTCTTGTACTTCTTTTCTCTCTTCCTCTTACTCACCTGATCACATTTCCCCCCCTTTACCTTACACAGTCTATTACTCATAACTGGGGCTAAAACAGGTTTGGAAAAATCCTRCACCAAAGAATATTTCTTAAAAGAGGTAAGCCATGATTGAATCATCATATTTTCTTTGGTGCTTTTCCTACTAAAGCAAAACTTTTTTCCACAATTTTTCACCTTGGTRATACCTTGCTTAGAGCCCTGTGTTGAAGTGGTTAGGTCAGTRCTCTGCTTAAATCTAACACAGGTATCTCAACACTCTGCTTGCAGCTAAAGTGGAGGCATACCTTACACACAGCTCTTGATGGCAATCTTGTCAACCATTAATGTAAAAGAAACCAGAATCCTGTTCCAAGAACTCATGAGATTGACATCAAATTGTTTCCTTCATTTGGCTTTTGATTACTGTGCCCTTAGGGTTATTCAGGAACAGGCACATCATCAAACTTCATTTCATTTGTCCTGTGTTAATAATTTTTTTATGGCAGTCAAGTATGCCATGGTTTATTGGAGCACTGCATGGTTTTGAATGTATTTATCATCACATCACCCTGATGAGGAAATCAAGTACAGTCATACYCATTTCACAGATTAGGAACCAAAGGACAGAAAGGGAAAAACAACTTGCTGAACAATTGTGTCCRTGGCAGAGCAAGGACTCCAAAAACCAAACCCACCCTTCACTTCAGAGATTCATTTCTACTGTACTGAAATCCAAGATCCTTCCATAATCACATGCTTTCAGGAGCTGAGACAAAGCACAAAGTGTAACAAAAATTCCCCTGAAAACCTAAGAATTTARGTTTCTGTAGGTTTCTAGGTCATTATAGACTGGGACACTACAATTCTCTTTTTGGTCCAACTCAGCATTTCCTTTTAAGAACCAAATGCTCCACATCTGTTCCCAAGACATCAACAACAAAATGTAGATGTTGCTCTAAAGAATGGCTGCACACCTCAAAGTGCCACCTTTCCCCCAATTTTTACTCTGACAGCTCATTTTCACAGAGAAGYACCACTTGTTCATCCTTATTTCTTTATCCCAAAAAACCTAATCACYCACCTCATTCCTAATGCTCTTTTTCCCATTCCACTTCTTTTCTTTATCCCCCTCCCTGCCCCATAARTCACTTTGCTGTACTTGTAAGGTTTTGTTTTTAAGCTCACACWGCTCTGGGTTATTCCCACAAGCTCTGRAAAAATCAGTCCTACATTACAGGATGTGTGAACAAACTGGGCAGGTTACAGGGCAGCAGCTCTGTTAAGTTAAGTCACAGTGTGTTCCCAAAACACCTGTTAGAGCTCTCCAAAACATTTCACTTGAAACAACTTGCTGCAACACATAGAGACCTTTCCAGAAACATGCTCACCTGGGAACTTCCTGGTGCTGGTGCTGTGGCTTGTCTAAATAATAACCAGCTCTCTGCAATGCTAAACTTTATCTCTGAATGTTTCAACAATGATGTACAATACTAAAAAAAAAGAAAAAAAAAAGGACTAAAAAGGCTGGATTCTGTCTTTTAGTTTTAATTTATTTTTTTATTATAGATGGGCTGTGGATAGGTGGGTTAATCTGGAGATATCTCCAGGCAGTTGGTAATACCAATTTAACATGGCTCTGTCTGCATTTTATCTCAGCTGAGATGCTAAATTAAACATGCATTTAAAAATAATGGCATCTGAACAGGGTGTCTCATTCCATTTTAGCCGGCTGCAGTGTTTTGTTATGTTTGCATGTTACTCTGTAAATGTTTGTGTTCCTTATCCTGATTACAGATGCAATTTTACAGCCTGTTTATTGATTTTAAAACTTTAGAATACCATTGACATCAGCCATAAGGAACCTCATTTGTCTGGAAGGAGATTGCAGGAGGAATTTTAGACCTGATTAATTTGGTCTTGTGTCGCTTTTCCACTTGAACTTGTAATAGGAAGGCTACCTATTCATTGTATTGTTTGTATTTGTAAAAAGCCAATGCATCACATTGGTCTATTTAAACACATGCAAGATTTTTTTTTTCTTACTCATTTTAGTTATCTTGTATAAACAGTTTGAAATAAATAAGTGTACACATGAAAATAGATAAGAATTCACAAGGTTCTGTTAAAGAAACACACACAACTAAATAGGCACTGTATTCCTCCCTGTAAATAACAAGTCTAAATAATAATGCATTTTTGATATTCAGTCATAACCACAGGAGACAAGTCACTTAAAATTTTGCCTGAGTAAAGAGTTCATGATCTGACCTAAGAATTAAATTAGGATAATATTTAGCACTAAAACTGCACCAAAAAAGGAAAAAAAAAAAAAAGAAGAAACACCTTCTTCAAGGACAATTCTGAAGCTGAAGTCTAAGCCAAAAATAACAACTGATTTGGACCTCACAGCAATCCTGTGGACTAAGAATCATCTCTTTAAAGGGAGAAAAGACAAAACCCCACAGTTAAAACTCCCTTAGTCAACACCTACAAATTCATTGTTACCATTGAATGAATGAAGAGTTCACAAATTCTTCACAGGAGCCACAGAAGCAGCAAACAGCACTTTGTGCCCAAGGACATTGGTCCAAATGTTAAATTGTCATTGCAGGGTACTTGATGCAGTAAGTGAAAAAGAAATATTTATCTGGAAAATTTGTATGTTGTTTTAAGCACGTTATTCTCCAAACCACAGCCTGGACTGCAGCAATTTTCCAGGTAAATAGAGTTGGAAACTCATGAGGTCAGAGGGCACCTCTGAGGTGTAAGATCTCTTGGCTGCCTAATGCTGGACAAGTCCTCCTGTGGCTGAAAACATCCTTCTTCTTAGTTCCAGTGCCCTGGAAACCCCATTACTGGAAAAATAGGAAAAATATAAGGGATTAGATTTTTTTCCAACTTTCCTTAGACAAAACTGACTGTTTTTTAAAGGATTGCATATTCATCCAAGACAAGTTGGCCAACTGGACTTGTTCAGGGCCAGGGGAAAWAAAAAAGTAAATAATTTCARGAATGAAYGCTRTTAAATGATTGACAAAATKATTGACAATATTTTCAATTAGCRTTACCTAGAAATGTCCAAAAWTTTTTATATTAAAACTGACTGATATGCCAGTCATTATGAAGAGAAAGAAAACTTTTCTGAAGAGAACAAAACAGGGGAGATTAAAATTATTTCAGAAACTGAATTTGTTGTAGGAATTACTGTAAAACTTAAAAAAAAAATCCCCTTTTATCTGAGAGCAATGATAATTTATGCACTACCAGTCCAGAATTCAGTCTGAAATAGATTGAGATTTCTAAGAAAAATGAAAATTTCTTCTATTACTCTTGTTAACTGAGTGCGTTTTCTTTGATTACAGCAAAGAGGTAGGCTTCCATCTTAGCATGGTCTT
>CADDXX010000738.1:10781-76541 GCA_902810485.1 Alauda arvensis | reverse complement strand
GGGAAGGGAAGGGAAGGGAAGGGAAGGGAAGGGAAGGGAAGGGAAGGGAAGGGAAGGGAAGGGAAGGGAAGGGAAGGGAGCCACAGAGAATGATGAGAAAGAATAAAATTATAAATAGTGGGGAGATGTATATCCTAGTGCTGAACACTAAGCTGAAAGTTTACTTGGATAAAGCACTGGGAAGAGTAGAGCAGCAAGCAGAGAACTCCTACGTAATCTAGAGTATTTCTGTGAGCCTAGAAAAAGGTCTACGTGAGTAGAAAGATGAAAAATTTGGGTTAAGGTCACATGTGCTCAAAAACAGATCAAAGTCAAAAGGGATCCAATGGTTGTGGAACCTTCATCTTTGGGGAGAGTCAAATCCTGACTGGACACAGTCCTCAGCAACCTGCTCTGAGCTTGAAGTTGGATGGGAGATTTCCAGAGGTTCTCTCCAACCTCAACCACCTTGGACTTCTGTGACTGACCTGATAACTCCACATGTGCTACTTTTGTTTTGTTTCCCATCAARACCAATCTCTCCACACTGAAGACCTACATTCCCTTTGGACAGGGATTTCCATCTGCCTTTAATTGTGTGGCCAGGAGGGGTGAATTTCCTTTAAAAGTTCAGTAGCTCTGGCAGCACTTATGTAGATGCACATTTTTCATGAATATGGGCTCTGGAATTCCATCAAAATATTCTAGAGGCAAGCTTGGCTTCATTCTGCACTGGAAATGGCATAAGTGACACCAGTAGATAAGTACCATGCCTGGCATATTTTCAAACACTCTGATAGTGATAATAGAATATAGCATAACCCAGACCTCCTGGTATAGCTTCACTGACATCAATGAGACACAGAATACAAACAGTCCTATGAGGAGGAGCCTCAAATCTGTCACATAACTTAACATTCCTGACATCAAGAATCAAAAGAAATGGGTCCCTTTTACCAGAGGTTCCCCTTCACAATCACAGAGGATGTTTCACTGAAGGTGACGTTGGACACTCCTCACCAAAATGTTCATGTTCTGTAATCATGGTTCAGATTTCAAATGAGACACAGAATAATGYTGCTGTCACCRTGTATTTGCWGTTGTTGGTATTCRAGCATCAGATCCTTTYAAAAAGGAGATACTGCTACATTCCACATGATGGCAGGAGATCTGTTTTTCTTACTGCAAAASCAGGGCTTGCAGTTTAAGATTGTCCTATTAAATATAGCAAGATAAGCAATCTCCCATATTCTCCAAGCTGTTTTATAATAATGTGTTCTCAAGGCATACTCAAAAGGGACAATTCTTCTTTGTATATTAAAAAAAAAAACAAACCAAAAAACTCCAAACATGCAAATAGTTTTGCAAAGTTTACCTAAATGATAAAATAAATGCTTTGTAAAATAATACATACAAGTCAACTGGTATTTCCAGGCAAATTTACAATGCCTACCTTGTTTTTGTTGTACATAATTAGGTTAACTGGTTATAAGATTTTCTATATATTGTTCTTTATGCTGTCCTTGCTTTTATTAAGAMAGAGGAACTTTCAGGAGCAATTTAGTAAAACTGATTTTAGGTTTTCTTAATACAAGAATTTTCTGCTTATTTTTTTAACTCGGGAAATGCTGGAAACACTGGGATTGCTTTTTCCTGGAGGTTGGTGGGCTTTAGTGTGRCTGTTCTGGAATGCTTTTGGAGCCCTTTAATTAAAACATCGAACATGGGGTTTAATATAAATATATAGCAAAGGTGTTCAAGTGCTTTGTAGGCAGTGGAATACCAAAAAAATGTTCTTGAAAACATTAATTTAAAATGTTTATCCTTTACTTTCTTGAATTGGATTATGTTATTTTTATTTTTTATTCTCTRCCAGCCATCTTCTATTTACATATATGAAAAATAAGRACAAAATCAAAACCAAWATTTTATATTTAACAACATGCTTCATTGCTTGCTCATATATTGTAACAGGCAAAGCAGGAAAAAAATCTCACATGATTTCTTGTTTTTCTCTYGTATGCAGCTCATCTTTAAGCAATATACATGAATCATTAAATAATTATGCAAGAGTATGTTCTGCTAAAAAAGTGCACCAAGTTCATCCTGTGTTTTTTCTCTACCAGGGAGTGCCCAATTCTTTTGGCACATTCCTCCTTATTAACTTGATTTTAGGGCCAGAAAACAATCATAATATGATATCTTGATTTCACTTCAYGGTCCCATTACCTGTAGCGAGTTTTTTACAAGACTGGTTAATGAGACAACAAAATCACATGATGGGCAGCCACTGGCAGAAGTTATTTAGACTCTAATGATGCTTAAGAGACAGGTAAAATACATAATTCCATCATTTTCAGGTATGAAATCAATCTTCATGGACTTTTTTTCTGCTTCAAGTATCAGCCCCACAAGTGGCTGGGCTGAAGCTGTGGGTGCAGCAGGAGCAGTGGTGGTTCCACAGCTCCTCCTGACACAGTGAGGGTCAGGAGCAGGTTGTCAGCCAGTGTCCAGGTGAAACACCCAGGATCAGTGTCAGCAGCAGTTTGGACAGGGTGACATCYCCCCACCAGGCAGAGGGAGCCAGGAGAGAGATTCCAGCCTGGGAATTCTGCTTGGCTGTGTGCTGGTTCAGGAGCTGCTCAGTGGTCACTCCTTCCCTAGGGYATCCCCAGCTTTYAGGCYGTGGAAATGTACAGAGTTCTGGGGRTTATTTGGTGCTTGAGGAAACACAGAGCCAATATTCTTAAAATTTACCTTTACTGGCTCTAAATCTATCCTCTCAAATCCAACAAAAGAGGAGATATTCCCCTTTGGTTTTACAACRCAGCCAGYAGAGAGTGAAGCACGCTGCTTAAASTATAAGTCCATCAAAGGCTGGCACCTCCTTGCTTAATAAACCTTTCTCTTTGTGTRTTTGACTCATATTTGATCATTTTAGCTGCATTTGAGCACTGTTAGCTCTGGGGAGACAACTCAGCTTTTGGCTCAGAGMTCAGGAACGGAACTGCGGGATAATTTTCAATTATAATATCTCTCGTATTGATGATGAATGATACCCAAGAAAGAAAACAAAAACCTGAGCATGATGGCATAGTTTTAACTTGTAACCTGAACAGATGCAGTCTGTGAACTTTGAGACTTAATAGCAATGGAATGCCACATTATTATTTTCCAATACTTTCTGAAGAAGAATTTCCCTGAATGAGTGCTGATGACAATTTAGAAAAAYATTTTTGGACTGATCAGAGCCTAAAATGCAGTATCAGCTAGCCAAGCACATTCACTTTGCAACTCTTCCTTGTTTGGTGCTCTGTAGCTTTCTTTCAGCACATCTTCTAATTTGGGAGAAGAAACAATGATTATTTTGTCTGTTTCCRTGTCTCTTCACTCAAGAACTATTACAAAATTTCTGTGATTAACTTGTAAACATTTGAAAGTAATTTTTAATTTTGAACTTCTTTTATCCCCTCATCTCCTTTGTTTTATATATCTTTACTTGATTTTGCTTTTAAAAAATCAAACTAAAAAAAAATCTCCTCAGCAAACCCCTAAATTTTGAGCAGAATTAGTCCCAGCCATGTTCCTTTATTAAAAGTATGGGTGAATTTTGGAGGAACTGGAGCAGCACTTTCTTTTTTTTCAGGACAAATGTGATCTGGAAAATCCACAAATCAAAATGCTTATCTTGTGTTGGTGCCAGCACAYAACACATGACTCCTTGGTAGATGAATGTCTACTGTAGGATGCATTATTAGTCTATTTAGCCTGGTGTGCTGTGCTGACCTACTTTAACTTATTCTTAATAATGCACAGCACTGAAGCAATATTGACTCATATATTCATTTCTCATATACAATGAGGCATTAATAATACATTGGGGTTTTTTTTTCCCCTCCAAAGCAAAGATATGGTTAAATCAAATGGATCCTGATGTGAACATCAACAAATGAAACAGATTGGCCCTTGTACAAGCAAAATGATGTTTTATAGGGAAGGTATTTCATTCTGCTTCCCYTGACAGATATTTCCTTAAATATTCTACTGCTGTTTTTATACTGCTGGGCAAGGTGGGATTTCTGGTTTTKTTGGGTTTTACTGTAACTTTTCAAAGTAGTTTGTTTTTTTGGTTTTTTTTTTTACCTGCAACTAGAAAACAAACCAAATTACAACAGAGAAATTGAGCATGTTTTAAAATGCATTGACAAATCCTACTAAAAAAACAGAACCTACGAAAATCCCTTGAAATGGATATTGGTAAAAGGTTCTATGTGACMAACAGGAGTCRATTCTGAGATAGAAAAAGCAAAAAKCAACATAAKTTWTGTAAAATGYRTAAATTACTCCAAGGAGCTTGTTACCTCCTGAGCCAAATAGGACCAAATTCCTGATAAGGGAAACTAAAGAAGAGASAAATGAACACCATGGTAATTTTTAATTTGTATTTATGGCATACTGGAAGACAAATATTTTTTTACAAACAGATCTTGTGAGTGCACTTGCTTATTTGGTTGAAKCATTTAAAAAAGTTCCCTGTCCCTTGTTATACTGCTTTTCACTATTTGTATTTTCTAGGGTGAACCAGCAGATTCTGGTTAATGACTGGACACCCTGCAGTGCTGAAATGCAAGAGTTCAAACAGTTTCTACTCTCCTTCTGTATCAGGGTAAAGTGCATTTAAATGCAACAATACAAACCATTAGTCCCTGGACATAAAAAACTAAATTCAAACATTTAACATATAACATTTAACTTCTGATTTTTTTATTTCAAAGCAGGTTGTGCTTGTTTCAAAGACACACTTCAAATGTCAGTAGCTGCTCTACTTGCACTATGAAACTCAGATGTAAGAAGCTATATTAGCACCCTTAACTCCTATGTCTTTATTGTTTTTATAATTTTGAAGCACAATTCACTCAGGTAAAAGAACAGTGTTGCACTAGTTTCAAATAAGGGAGCTTAGGATAAGAATCAACTCATATAATCTAAGTTTATATTGACATATTTTAAAAGACTGATTGCTTTATATAATTAATTAAAGGGTGCGACTGTTCTGCTGTACTGAAATAATTAACAAGCTCTGTTAAGTGCTAATAATTTGGCCTTTTTTAATAAATGAAACCTTCTCCAACTTTTCAGCTTTAAGCTTTGGATAATACTTCAATTTGCTGTAGAGGTTCAAGAAAATTAGCTAATTAGTTTTTCAGAGATGTAATCAGTTGGATATTGGCCTTCAAAAATGTTTGCACATGTACTATCATGACTTTTAAATCTCCATCAGTTTTAAAAGCCATCAGTAGCAGAAAATAATTTCTTTTTTCAAATACCAGAATCAGTTTTCTTACTGAAATATGGGAATATTTCATTAATATGGAACCAGGAAACAACATTTTTTGTATTATGCAAATATCAAGTTCTCAGAGAGAAAAGACTTTGGCAGTTTTCTCTGGCATAGTATTGAGAAATGTTCTGGATGTTTTAAAAATCCTTTTAATTTTTTTTAAACCATTCTTTCACTATTTTCCTGCATCGATATTTAAGGCATAAAACCCAGATTTTGGATGATTTTCAGGACGTTCCCAAGGACAGGACAGGGTCTTTGTCAATTATACCTTATTTCATAAGACTGTGCCTCTGATTTAAATGCCCAGTTGCTGAAGTGATGGCACAAATACCAAGAGGCACCTGTGAGTGCACATCCTTGCCAAGGGCATCTCATGAGTCAGGTGAGTGGCCACTCTCTGATTCACTCAGGAGAAAACRCTCAGGAGTTGGAATTCTCCCTGAGATTCCATGCCCTTCTTCCAGTGCCCCATCTCCTTCCTCAGTGGAGCCAAAAGTCAACAAAATGTGTGAACATTCCTGGGTCTCAAGCAAGGGTCTGTCTTGGGGGACTTATACCTGGATGGGGGACTGGGATGGTCCCAGTGGTATCAGGAGAAGCTGCTAAAGGGCAGGAGACGTGGGTTATATGAGGACTTCAGTCATCTTTTAGCCTCCAAGGGAAATTATGGCGGGCTCTGCATTAATTGTGGGGTATAACAACACTACCTGTGGGATGCTTCTACCTGCACATGCTCACAGGAACGTGCAATTACAGAAAGCACCTCTCCCGAATGTCATGTGAAAAATATTTGCAATATTGAGGGGGAAGGTGAGGCTGTGTTTTATTTCCAAACAGAAGTGTTCTGTTTCTGTCTCTTTTCCAAAAAGCRATTGGAAGGCTTGAATCTATTCCGGTTTTAGAAAGCTGCATCCCTGTGTGATTCAGAGCAGGGACTCAGAAAAGCTTCTTCCCAGCTTGGGAAGTGAATAGCATGTGATCAACATTGTCTTCATCCAACTCCATCTTCCCTTAGTCTAATAATTCCTTAGACAGAAATAACTTCTTAAGGAGAAAAAAAAAAAAAAAAGAAAGAAAAAAAAAGCACTCACATGAGTTGGCACTTTTTGCACCGTGAAATATCCTACTGGAAAAATTCCTAAGCAGCTCCCCCTGTAGATGCTCCTGCTATCAGTGCGTGGATAGAGTTTATTTCATTGTACTATTATTGACATTGACAAAGAATTTCTTATCTCTAGCTTCTAAAGATCAAGCAGACATCCACAAGGTTTCTCTCCAACCAGGCACGCTAGCACATGATGGAGTTTGCACACTGAGAGTTCATTAAAGGTGCTGTTCCAAGAAAGATACAAAGCCAGGGTTTTGCCAGCTAATTAATGACCTTGGATTTCTTACTTATTGTATATTACATTTGGAATAGCCACATAAATTGTGAGGACCTGTTTTCATGGGATTTAAGCATGTGCACGCTTGTGCTCTGTYTCCAGCAGACAACATCTCCAGGTCACGCTGTGCTACAGGAGCTCACAGTCTCAGTGTTCTTGGAGATCAATAAAATCTTCACCTTTCCCATCATCATGTGCAGTAGCAAACACAGGATTTGCTGACCTGGCTTTTCACAAACCAAAGGGTATGGGGAAGGCATTGGGGAAGAGGAGTTTTGAGTAAAAGGCAAAGGATCAGACCCATTTCTGTTCATGTACCTGTAAATTGGTGCATTAGGGATGGATTTAACTGGATGTGGTTATTCCCACATCACATGTTCCAGGGCACACACAGTGCCTTGTTCCCCTCTCTGCAACAATCTGAACCTGAATTTGMATAGTCTTCTAAAACAAAACCAAACCAAATAAAATACTGACATTGAAAGAAGCACCCACRCTTTCACTGCTCTAATGTAAATACTGTGAGTTTTACCTCAATCTCWTAATAATCAGCAAAGTCTTCCAGTTTAATGACTAAATTCATTTTTCCTTCCTTGAACTAAATGCACAGTTATCAAAGCCAGAGGAATCACTGGCAGTTTCTCCCAGCTTTCACTGTAAGCTGAAAATGGCATTCTCATCACAGAATTAATTAATGTTCTTGATGCAAAGAGATAGAGGATAGATTTACGTTCCACATGTTATTGAATAACTCCCACACGTAATATTGCTTTGGCACGTTTTATGTTCCTGGAGTTAAAGTGCACATCARTGGCTCAATGCATCGATAACCTGAGTGTCACTGCAGCTATAAAACCTGATTCTCCTTGAATTTTGCAGTTTCCAGTACACCAGTCTCCTGGAAAGGGGTCCTTGTTGATGCTGTGGAAGTGGCACACCGATTAGAGGAGCTGAATGATATAAACCAGATTTTTTGGGGGTTGTTTTCATTTTTTGTTTTGTTTTGTTTTGTTAGCCTAATTTCATCTTGCTGAAGAAGTGCCTGCAGAAGGATTAGAAATTACACTTTGCTTTCATTTTYCCCCTGCTTGGAGTGTGTCCCAGCCACTCCCAAACTCAGTTCTGGTCTTTATGGGGTTCAAGACATCACTGCTTTTAAGGCATAATATTAATTACTGGAAATGAAGTTTTTTAATAAAAGACGAATAGAATAGAATAGAATAGAATAGAATAGAATAGAATAGAATAGAATAGAATAGAATAGAATAGAATAGAATAGAATAGAATAGAATAGAATANAATAGAATAGAATAGAATAGAATAGAATAGAATAGAATAGAATAGAATAGAATAGAATAGAATAGAATAGAATAGAATAGAATAGAATAGAATAGTTCAGCTGAAAAGAACCTACAAGGAACACTGAGTCCCACTGCTGTTACATCCTCTGTTGTAGTTCAAAGGGCTAAGCAAAAATGCAACGATTATTGCACAACTCCTCAGAATGGATTTTTTTTTTCTTTTTACTGGAGTGATAAATGCTTTGGATAGCATAAAAAAGGCATGTGAAGGCATTTGGAAGTGCCAGATTTGTTGGGCTTTTGTCAAAGCATTACACAGGACAGATTGGGAGAATGTGGTTTCGACATTGCTCACTTAATCTCGCTTACAGCAGTYTTATATTTACAGGTTTTAAGTTAATTATTTTCTTTACCCTCTTTATTTCCTTCTTTCCTTGCAAACTGGAAGTTCTTTTACCACTCAGCAAGCTCTCAGATAGGCTTCATGTTTTTTCTGGAGGAAGAACAAAGATATGAATGTGCATCTAGCTCTAGTTRCATGGTGATATCATACCAGCAGAATCTCCATTCAAATTTTTAAGCTAAATGCAGCAAAACTGGTGTGTCATCAGACTCAGTTCCAAACTTAACCAGCCTGCTCTCCTGGTAAGATATAATCTAATATAATTTGAAAAGAGATAACATCAACTGTGAGGAAAGTTTGTGTCAATAAGCTTAGAAGGGGTTTTTATGGTCCTAGCAGCACATCATTTTACTTGTTATTYGATTTGTAGAATCAAACAGACTAAAGTATGAATTGTGGTTTTGTAGCAAAAGCAACAAAAAAATTTAAAATGCAGTATTTTCCAAGTAACCAACTTTACAGTGGTAAGGCTATGCTGATATCTCATTTTTAGACCTGAGACACTAAAGAATAGAAAATAGAGTATGAGTAATTTCAGCACATTTCAGGCATTCCCGTGCATTTTTTTATATCTTTAACTGGGGCTCCAGCCCTCTTTGCAATTAGAGGAGAAAAACAGGCACTTTCTAGGCACRCTTCATGTGACCTAATTGAGAGGAATGTTTGAGAATGAGATAAAKAGTTCTGGGCTTCACAGGATATATCAGCCAAATTTCTCCTGRCTGTAAAGAGAAACTGGAYTGACTYTCACAGATGTAGATGCCTCTGTTGTCCACATATATCTTTGCCCAAATGYATCCTGGCCTTTTTGAGAGACAACTSAGGAAGTCTGAGATGAAACAACATTTCTCCAGGGTGAATATCATGACCACCTCTCASAAACCTGAAAATCRGGTTCTGTCAAATGTGATGCTGGTATAACTCTCCCTCCATACCTCCCAGCCTTTATCCCAAGCTACCCTACTTATCATATGGCCTTCAGCAGAGCTGCTGAAAAAATAAATGTGTGCTGGCCTGCAAACTTGCATTATTTGCTACCTAAGCAAAAGSTGCTGCACCACTTTGTTGAACAATTAAAAGCCAACAGAGCCCATTGCCAGAGTCCTTATGCTAAAAGCTGAGGGTAAAAAGAGTGTAAAAACAACTCCAGGTCATCTCAGACCCTTCSTCTATGTGGGCTTGATCTCTGTTGGAATCAACCTGACTCATTGTTATGCATTTAGTCCACGATGTGCATGGAGCAACAGGAGAGGACGTCCAAGCTGTGGCTCATCCCTGACAGTTGTCACGTTGTGCCAGGTCAGTGGCATGGCCAGGGGACAATTTGCACCTTGGGCAAGAGCTTACAAGCCTAGCCAAATTCTTGGATAAGGGAGGAATTCAGGCAGGGCTGCAAAGGCAGGATGCAGCCCCCCAGCCACTGGACAATGCTGTGAGTTGGACAAGAYCAGCTTCTCTCCCTCGGCTGTGAAACGTGGCAGGAATTCCCTCCATGGCTGCCACCCCCTGTTCCCTGCCTCTCTCCCCCTCGCAGAGATTTTGGAAGGAGACCCACAGAACTGGGGAGGTAGGAGGAGAACCACAGTGTCCAAAGAACATGGATAATTGCTTATAATTAATACTGACAATTGCATAATCGCATGTGAAAGAGTTACATTACACAATCTCTTACATAACACCTAATCTTAACCCAATTCTGCTCCACTGCATATGCSTTGTACTAAAATACTGTTGTCATTTAGCAGGAAGAATATCCCCATTTCAGTAAAATTTAAAAGTGGATGTTACAGCCCTTGAATTATTCAAGAATCTGATGAAAAAGCAACATTTTGGGTCTTACTGAGGTTTATTTTATTTAAGGCATTTTTGCCATAATATCATTTGCTATCTTAACTCTTGGGAAACTGATGTAGATTATTAAATTGTGCCAGAAGTAATTTTGAATGGTTCTAAAGGGAGGCGAAAAATGAGCTTCTTAACAGAAAATGACAGTACATTTCCCCTTCCCTACTCTTTGATTTTCTTTTTCAACAGTGTATTCCCAAATGGCTTAAAGGCATTTTATATTTCAACAGGCACTTTTCCCAGTTTCAACAACCCCAAGGGTTATCCTACCCTTGTTAAGGAATGTACCTCATTTCTGAGTGTTTTCATGAGCCCCAAATTCTGTGACAGTGAAATATAACTGGATGGTTTAAAAAAAGCTGAGAATCTCAATGATATGTGACTGGGYTGGATACTGGTTGCTGCTATTATTACTAGKACTGAGTGTAACTGTTAAATTGCATTATTGTGCACATTTCATGAGCACTCATCCCATAAGATCTGGAACCACTTGTCTCTTCCTAATGTGCATTATGTTTGCTAATGGAAACCAAGGTCTGCTCTAACTTCTGGTGGCAAATTATCAAAGGTTAGGAGGAAGAGAGGTGGACTCCTTAAGAAACTGCCTGTATGTCTCACTAGAGAGGGAACTGTTGAAACAGATTTATGCACAGACAGACTTGGTTGAATTTCTGCTGGGAAGTCAGTTTGTAACTGTGCATTTCACCCTAGGACCTACAAAATGCAACCCAAGGAATACTAAAGCATCCTCCTGAAGGGTCCTGCAATATCCAACTTCTGCTCCAGAGCTTGGAGGAGGCACCCAGAGGGACACTGGGTTTCTGTGACCCAGAACAGAGCAAACAGTCCTTTTGATGCTCTTGCCATGGGGCAAATGAGCATGRAGGCTCTGGATAACAGTCTCGGTCTTTGCTAGGCTGGATGTTGATTGCTCCAACAAGTTAAACGTCTCCCTGGCTATCATTAGATATAATTTGGCCTGGAAGTGATAACAAGGGAGGTCTTTGTGGCTGCAGCACCCTCTTCCTTATAGTTATTGGAAGATAACACTGTTGTCAGGTGAGGCTGGAAAATTTAAGGAAGTACAAAAGCAAATAGGAATCTGTCTTGGAAAACAGTGTGCTGCTGATGATTGTGAATCATGCATTTATGAATTCTATGTTCCTGTAGAACATTACTTTTTATTTCTATTGCTATAGAACTTACTGCTGCAGGACGTTTTAAAGGCAAAAGAGATAAATTAATCAAATTAGCAGAATAGTTTATCAAAGTTACTAAACATTCTTCTCCACATACTTTCAGCTGATGTGATGTAAATCACTGATTACCAAAGCATTAATTATTCTTAATCTCTTGTCCTTAAAATCTTTTATCATTCACTGTTAAAATGGGATTCTGGGGAAAGATTAATTTTGATCTGATCCTGGATATTGGACTTATGTTCCTGCACTTTAAAACAGTACCATCATCTGAGAAGATGACAGCAAAAAGAAAGGAGTCCTACACACTGAGAATAAGATCACAAATTCATAGAATCAAAGAATGGTTTGGTTTGGAATGAGACTTTAGAGATYTTCTTGTTACAACCCCCTGMCATGGTCATGGACACCTTCCAGTATCCCAGRTTACTCCAGAGCCCCATCCAGCCTGGCCTTGGACACTGCCAGGGGTGGAGCAGCCACAGCTTCTCTGGGCACCCTGTGCCAGSGCCTCAACACCCTCACAAGGGAAAATTTCTTCCTAATCCAAAYCTMCTCTCTTTCAKTTCAATTCTTCTTCAAGGGACAGTGCACCTCTAAAGCAGTACAGCACCCTTCCATTCTTGGCTTGCAGTTAAAAAAAGAGATGTGAGCCTGGAATGATGAAATGGTTCTTATTGTGGAAAAGTAGTCTTATATGAAATGTGACAAGTGAATRTTGCTCAGCTCTTTTCATCTGAGAGTGTGCTAAAGGACTACCAGGTCTTCAAAGTTCTGTGCTTGCCATCATCACTTCCATCATATTTATATGTCTGCAGTTTTCATTCTCATAAACATCCTACAACATCTACCAGGGACCCCCCACACCCTCCTGAGCTAAAATCTGGAGCAATAAGAATCCTTGTATTCTTATTCATAATATGTAATATTTTATTATTATCTTATTAATAATACATAATATTTTACCAGTGACAGAATCATCATTGGAGTGATGATGGACATTTCTTGGTTAAATGTATGTGCCTTGACTTGCGTGAATATACGTTTATTTAGTTTCACTCTGTGTGAATTTATGTCACTCAGTTACAGGAGTAACACAGGCCTTGGTTAAAATAAAAAAAGCATTGGGACAGCAGCTATTAAAAGGCACACACAGACACACACACTATCTCTGTGCCTTGTAGATTTTTCTAACGTAAAGGCAAACTCCAATTAGCTCAGCATGATGTTCAGATCAGAACTGTCATAATGAAAGGATGAATCATTTTCCATTTCAGGGAGAGGGTAACAAAAAGAGTCTATAACGGTGACGTAAGTTCAACTTGTTGATATGCTGAAAGGACTTTCATCCAAATTGTTTAGGTTTCAATCAGCTTTTTTACTTTATTAATCAGACTAAATCTATGCTATTGCCCTGCCTTTTTAATCACTGCTGTTCTCATGGTACCTGTTGACAGGGGCCATGTGGAAGGCAGGAAGGTGATAATTGCAATAATTTTTTATTTTTTTTTCTTAGTCACAAAGGGTCCTGAAATTATTCAAACCCTGTTGTCAAGCTCTGGAATTTTGAATTCCCAATTCTTCAAGATACAGCCACTTTGTTTCACTGTTGTAGGGCTGTATGAGGACACTTTCTAGGACTCTGCAGTTTACCCCATTTGGCAATAAAGTGATCATGGGGATCRTTACACCAGCAGGGGAAAGGGGGATATGTTACAACTCTGAATTAAACCCAGAGTTTCCCTTTGTGGAGGCGAGCAGAAAAACGCTCCTTTTCAGCATGCAGAAAAGCTCCTCTTGCACTGAGGTGCTCCACCTGCCACTTGTGATTAATTTCCCATTCTGCCCAATGTCTTGCAGTGATTATTAATGATAATGCTTTGATGGATGACGGGTGTCTGCTAAATACTTTATTGCCAAACAGGCAACAGTGCTCTTGTTCAAACAGATACRTGGAGCAGGAGACCAGCGCAACAGGCAGATGAGCCCATATCCTCTTGGGAAAGGGCTTGAATCCAGCTCATGCCAGGATCTTTACCTCTCAGCAGATGACTTTGGTGGTACCTTTGGAATGGGCTGCAAATTCCTCACAATGAGCAGGAATGACAACCGTGAAACAGCTCATCTTCGGAGTCAATGCGTGTGGCAAAGTCCAGGAAACATCAGACCGAGGAAACAAATGACAGCCTTCCTCTCTTCCCTACCTGAAACACCCCAGCATTGTTACCAGTGAATAGCTAACACATGTTAATTTTCCCACCACAAGGCACTGGTGGGACCAGGCATTGCAATTTTATCTGTTGTTAACCAAGGTGAGGTCAGCCCTGGGCTGGAGGGAAGGGAGGGGRGAAAGCTTAAAGTGCTGACCTCATTTAACTACTTTGCAGAAAAAACAACAGGTGTCTACTTTCCAATCAGATTTTAAGATCRTTATCACACATTAAGTATATCATTACTAAAAAATAAAATGCACTTTAAAGGCTCCTATCCGAAAACTAATCAGTATCTTACTGTTGCCTCTGCTTATCTCTGATGTTCATTACACCCTTAACTTTTGTTTTTGCAGAAGAGCCTAGAAGCTTWAACTGGGTCCTACTGAGGCATTTTACAACATACACAAAGTAAACAACGTGCCATCCCCAAACAACTTGCAATACAGAAGGCAAGATGCAACAGGTGGGTGAAGCAAAGAAGCAGGTGGGGGTGTAGAAGTCATAATGATAGGATGTGTTAACACTTGTACAGTTCATGGATGATTCACCAAAGTAGTTGAATTACAGCTGTCTTTCCTTTCTGTCACATAAGACAAATACTGGAATTAGCATTCAGTCCTGTTTTAGGTTTTATTCAGAAAATTGTCCTGCACAGGTCAAGTGTGGATTGATTTAAATGAGGTCAAAACCTGTCCAAGGAACAATAAATTGAATACTTGCAATGGATAGGCAACTCCATAAGACGTATTTCCACCATTTTCTAATTCATCTGCCCTCATACAAGGATTCTCACAGCTGATTAATTATTCAGCATGAGTTTGGTGAAGAGCTGTGCACTGACCCAAAGTGAGAACCTGAAACTATGATGAAAACACAAACCAYTCTTAGAGTAACTCTTAGAGTAGAGGGAACCCAAGTGTCCATGTTTGARTATCAGACATAACTCCATTAATTATTACTGCTGATGAGACACAGAGGACACCAATTCAATGGGACCACGAAACAGAGAGAAGGATCACAATGAATACAGTGCTGTAAAAAATGGGGAAATGGCAGGGAGAAGGGAAGGGAGCCTTGGCAACTGATGGAGCTCTGAGAGTGAAAGGATCCTGCCGAACCTTGAGAATGTGGAAGGAATCTGATAAGGGAATTGTGCTGATGTCAAAATATGACTCTGCAGAGAGACATCTGAACATCAAGGAAAACATTTGATCACCTTAGACCATGTTTTTTCAGGAGCAGGATCCAGCTCCCTGTGCAAGATGATCCTCATGCCAGTAACTTTTACAGGCACTGGAGAGAAGCAAATGCCTAAAAGCCAGAGTTGCCCTGTTTATTTAACCCTGACTGCAGTGTGCCACTCACCACATCTTAGTGTAGATAATCCCTTAATGTCATAGAGTCTTTGTTGCTCTAAGTCTATGAATCCAGAGGTAAAAGGATCTGAAATAAATTTCCCTTTGACACAGTTACAGGGTGAATTCTCCAGCTCATGCCACGTGCAGCCAAAATCCATTAGTCACCAGCAGGTGTTTTTTGGCACTTTGTGATGTAGGAATACAATCTGTTCCCATTAATAAAGACTAAGATTCATTGACTCCAGCTCTATTATCCATGAAGCAAAAACTGATGTTTGTTTCTATATTTTGTGTTGTGCAGGTCTAAGTTAGCAAGCGCTAAAAATGATTAAATTAAGCCTTACCACATCCCAGATAAACATTAACAGTGTAGAACAAGGAAGAATTTGGGCTGAGATTCACGTGAGGATCCTTTGGGACAATAGAGTTAACTGYATCTCAGAACATCTCTGCAAAGTAAGGAAAACCCTGTCATATCACCTAGACAAAACCCTTTTAATTATGCTGTGGCAGATGATGTCTCTGTCTGAATCAGATGTCCCATCTTTGGGTTTTCATCTTTTACAATGAACATGTCCAGTGTGAGAAAGCTGTAGGGTTGTGGCTATGCATGTAGTGAATGACAGACATATTAGAATTAAAAAAATTAGTACCCCAAAAYTCTCAGTGAACCACAGAATCACACAGATACATTTAATAAACAAGGATTTTKTAGTTATATGTTGACATAGAAGGAAACTACACGTGTCATCAGAATTTATAAATGCAGCGTTCAGAAATGGGTTGTAAGATTTGAGATAAATTTTGCATCTCAGAGGAAAATAAATTCTTTGAAAATAACCCACAACTTAGTCCTACGCTGATATTCATATTTTATCGACAATCTCACTTGACGTACATGTTTTTGCTTGGGATTTTGACAAAGATAGTTATCATTCTTGCAGCAGGCTTTGTAGACCTTAGTGGGTTTAATCTCAGTTTGGCATCTTGTGCATTGAGCACATCTCCCTTTTTTTTTTTTTTTTGGGGTCTGAATAACCACGTGTTACAGAAGCAAAGCTCTAAGCACTGTGGATATTTTGGGGCCAAATGAAGCTGTATTAGTAATTAAAGGTTAATCTGAAAGAAAGTTTACATGAAAAATTTTAGGGAAACAAGGCAGTTAAACTCTGTCACATCATGCAGTTAAACTACTGTCATCCTAGATATTATAGATAAGCTTTCATTGTTGCATTTCATAATTCAAGGGTGGAATTCCAGGTATCTCAAAATAATGAGGGATTTTGGTAAAGCCTTGCAAAATCCCAAAGAGATACATCATGCGCTGGTCTCTCTTCAGAGCTGCCAAAAGTACTGATTGGGGTGTCAGAGATGGGAAGAACATGAGGAAAAAAATCACTGTACGGATGGCTAAAAAGAAACAGAAAAAGCTGAAAAAGTAAAAACCTGCATCAGAAACTTTTTAGTAATTAAATTTAAAGATATGAATATCACAATCACCTGTTATGAACATTTAGCATTGCTCACTGGGAGAACTTGCAGGAATTTTCGGTCCCACATGAAAAATGACCAAGTGAAATCACATATCCTGGTATTTCCCAGCTATCTACTCCTGCTATGAGTGCAACAACCTCCAGCCCAAGGACTCCTCCAGCTCCTCTGCTGCTGAGGACTGTGGTGATGGATGGTACTGAGCACCAGGTGGGCATCTCTGAGAGCCAAGGCCACCTCTGTAATGAGGCTGRAAACAGGCAAAACACAGCAACAACCTCCCCAGCTTGGTTCTCGAGATACCAGAGTGCACTGAGAGTTGTTCCAAACACATCACAGGAAAATGTTCCTGTTTGTTTGAATCACTGAAAAGTCCAATTAAAAATTATCAATGCGRACCTAACCCAAAGCAGATCTGTCTTTGAAAGCCAAACATTCTGGCTGAAAATTGAAGAAGATGTATTTTCATTTTAAAATGAGGTGTTTCCTTTTTAAGATATTGCCTCATTGTAAGAATGTTTTCACATCCAAGCTCGTTTTGACAGAAAAATTTTAGCCAAGTTGTAACTTAGAAAATATTTCAGTTCACTGAGGCATAAGTCCTAAAAACGAATGAGACAATAAAATCACAAATATTCACTTTTTTCAGAGCATGGTCTTTCACCTCTCAGCACTTTCATCATCATTTTTGAATGAACTCTAACCTGGACAGCCAATCTTTGTGGCCTTTTTGTACATCAAAATCATCACATTGCCAAAGGCCACCCCAGACAGGTCAGGAAGGAACAGCCTGGAGGTACCAACTGCTCCCAAAGATGCCACCTCTTCCTCCCCTGTGGGATGGGACAGGGACAGGCAGYTTGGTGCATCCTGGGACACCTCATACTCAACAACCCTGGCTAATCACTCTCCTGTTTGCAGAGCTCAGCCAAAGCCTGTGCATCAGAGAACATAAAAATAAAGGACCTGTGTTCAGCTGCATGGATTCCAGTGTAAAGCTCATACTAAAGACTTTGCAAAAATGAAGTGTACTTCCACCCTTTCAGTAGATTCTATGAAATACATACTAATGAAAGAAGGGCCTGTGTGGCAGCTATTTTATTTTAAAGYAGCAAAGGCAATGTTTGTGGACAGGTTTACATTTTGGATGCAAAACAGCCTCCACATAACCTGGCTACATCAGGATTAGAACTCTCGGACATAAGCCTTGTCAAGTGCAGGGGACAGCATAAATGACTGTTGATTCATATTCTTTTAGGCCTGTAAAGTTATAACTATGTAATATGAACACAGGCTCTTTAGGGTAGTTTAGAGCCAACCTGGAACCCTTCCAGCCTGCACTGAAGGATTTAATGGCACAGTTTTTATTTTCTGCTTAGTGCAGTGTACCATTAATTGAGGGTAATTGTCAAGAGGAGACTGGCTTTCAAAAACTACATAGCTCTCGACTGTTCTGGTGCAGAATGGATGCCCTGAGTTTAGGATCACATTTCCCCTGTGCTCTACATTACATTTGTCTTGTCACACAATTGTGTGATTGTGTTCAACTAAATAGTTATTCCGTGCTATTACGGCATTTGAAAATGAGGACTCAAGTAACACTGCAGGGAAAGACAGAGGGAGGGGGAGAGCCAGGTTTGTGCTGGGATGAGGACTTGTCTGCTTGAACTGAACAAAAACCTGAAAGGTATCACGGGTCTGAAGCATTTAATGGAGCAGCTCGTTTGATTTCCTGAAGAAGGAAGTAGTTTGCGGCAGAATATGTTAAAGGGAAGAATTTCCTTGTTTGCAGTCACAGAATGTGCTCGTCTGGCAGCGTGTCCCTGCTCCCAGAATGACATGAGAACTCGAACAACTTCTCTGCACCCTCTGCTTTCCTCTGCATGAGGAAAGGAAAAAAATCATCATGAGCTCCACCACGTTCTCCAGCTTGGGGAGTCAGAAGAGCAGGACCACAGGTCACTGTACAATGCAGGCAGAAATTCGGCCTGCTGACCCCAGCCCTGCTGCTGTGTGTGAAGGAGTTACCATCATTCACTTAAGGGATGTAATATTGCTTTCTATTATCTTTACTGCAGCAATCCCCAGGAATCTCAGGCACGATCCATGAACCACATCATGCCAGGCACGGCACAAATGAAGAGAAGAGCCCTTGCCCCAGACTGGAGGCCATTTGTATCTCAGGGTGTAACTTGGCCCCAAACCTAGAACTTAATTAACATTGATGTTGATGAGGTGTGAGGGAGAATGGAATCTGGTCCATCCCTCCACAGCTGCATCGGCTTTGCAATGTGAAAACCCAAGATGAGCCAAAAGTGATTAAGAAATTATTTTTGAAACTGTAGTCAGCACATGTAACCACAGTTAGACAACAGGGATCAGCAGATCTGCAATGTAAGGAGGTTTGAGTCTTACAAAGCTGCTTTAAAAGTAATGTTCCCCTGTGAAAGTCCCTCCAGGTTTTATCAGCAAATTTATCAGCAGCATCAGCTGAGGAGTGTGATCAGCCATGGGGGAAGATCTGCTCTCGTCTATCTCTTTTCTTAGAAATCATTTATTTGGGTTTCATAAAAAGCATGTTGTTTCTCAGAGGCATTCTTTGGATGAATATGGGGATAGTCATTTGATTACAGATAGGATAAATGCACCTGTTTCTAGAAGGAATGACACATACCATCATTTAACCAAAAATATGAGTGATCTCCATTAAAAATCTCGCTGTGTGAGCTTCATAGGTGGTCTCTGTGTTTGTGCATGTACCGGTGGTTAAATCTTGAGTAGGATCAAAATGGAAATTCCAGTTGATACTTTCAAACACTACCTGAGTAAGCAATTGCTATTTATACGTTGAAACTTCTTGTACATATGGTGAAACAGTGTTTCTCTGTATATATTCATGTTTGCAAAATTAATTTCAGGGGATTCATATATAGGTGTTACACAATCTGTAATTCATTAATAAATAATGCCCCAAAACTTCTGAGCCATTAGTGATGGAAGTAATACTTTATATGGTCAGGGCTATCCAGAATGTATAGAATCTTTTTCTATATGTTGTTGAAAGGAAGAAAAAATTCAAGTTATGCTGGGTGAAATATAAGACTTCCCTGAGGTTTTGTTGTTCCCTTCACTAGATTAACAATCTCCCTCTCATTTCCAAAACCTCTCTACTATCATCCACAGGTCCCCCAAAACCCATTAGTGGTCAAGTATTTAGACCCTATGCAGGCAAAAAAAAAAAAAAAAGACTAAAGGCAGATTTGCAATCACATATCCCACCCAAACACAGGATACTCATTAGCTTCAGAAGGATTTCTTCAGCCTTGAGTGAACTGCTGGACTCAGTGGAGCAGGGCCTGAAATGTTTCGTTCTCTTTTTTTGACATCCTAAAGCTACAGCTCTCAATCACTTTTACTTTTATTGGATCTTCACGGTCATATTCAGGCCGGATGTGCCTCTGGGAACAAACAGAAAGTTCAGTGGAGCTTCACACAGCRCTGATCTCCTTAAACTCAACATGAAAGAAGATTTTTATATGATTGTGTGTGTTCTCTCACACAAAGGAAATGATATTGTACTTTGTGTACGTGTGTGTGTGTTTATGGATAAAATTATCACCACCAATACATTTTCTAGACACATCCTGTGCTGTTCAGAAAACACTGGGATAAAATGGCACCTTCAGAACTGTYCTGACCACTTGTTCCCATGACACTGAAGGGCTCTATGTGAAAACASCTTACCTCTGTAATGAATTATATAATACAGCTCCATAAATCATCAGTGGTTGAAAAARGTTGAACTGATTCTGGTATATCTTTAAACAGATTACAAAAACAAATCTCCATTTCCTTCTGGTGCCCTCAACCAAAACAAATGGTGCCAACCAGTAGCTTTTAGTAATGTTTAGAGCTGCTTCTCATTTGGGCTCTTTGGGTGATTAATCAAAGATATAGAAGGAGGTAAACACAGTGCTATTAACATGTCTCCTATTCTGATACAGACCAAGCTTTGCCTAACCCAAAGGACATGAAACTCTTAAAAGTTCAGTGTTTGGGAATTTAGGTCATTGAGGAAAGTAATAGCTCTAATGCATTTTGCCACTTGCCATGTGCTTTTGGGGAAAACRCATTGACAGTCTGGAAAAATCCTCAGAAGAAAATAATGCATGAATTTGTACTGAGGAAAAAAAAAAGACAGGAGAGAAAGGGCTTCTTGTTCAAGGATAATAGTCACCACAAGTTTTTATTCCTATAATTAAAATTTAAAAAAAAATGTAGTAAAATGATTTAGCAAAATGTTGCAACTCCATTCTGACTTGCTCATATGCTGCATTTATGAGTTTATAAAACATACGGGTTATGAAAAATAGGAACTCTCTTGTACATCTTTATAGATGATTCATTTACTGTTTCTGAAGAAACTGCAATTTATTTGCAGATTATGTAGTTCATTTACAGAATGTTTCCACATTTGTTACCTACCAGCCTCTTTCTCTGAAAAGCAATAATGGAAATGGAAATTGAAAAGAACCAGTTAAAATCAATGGAGCAGAATCAGAAAAAAGSCAGTAAATGTATCAAAATAAGAAACAGAGCAGATGCATGTTTATTACTTTAGCTGGAAAGAAACAGATATGTATGTATTTTTGTATATATATACACCTGTGAATAAAGATTTCTTTATTACTTTTTATTTAATGAAACAAGCAGGAGATATCCAGAGATTTGTGCTAATACGTCAGTTTTGCTGGTGTTTCCTTTCAAGACACCACTTTATAAATTCAAATATGGACTGAACGCCTTCCTTCATATTGGTGTGCACATGAKCAACCCTTGGAAGGTCCCTGGGCCAGCTTTTTGAAGAACTGGAGCTTCAGCTCCATTCCTGTGTGAATATGGAGAAGCCTCTTCAAACAGCAACACCTCTACTTTCTATGGTAAAATTTATATGCATTGTCTGATTAAACTGTAAACTCTTTGGTGTGTGTGCCCATGAAGCAGAATTCTGCTTTTGTGGATTGTTATCTGGAGCTTCTGTGTGTTGACTGAATGCAAAATAACGAGGGCAAAACAAGTCCTTCMTTCTCCCTTATRMCYTACACTTYCCAAACTCCAGATTATTGTCTGCACCCCAGATAAGCAATTTAAAAAGTTTTTATATCTACTGCAATATATAACTAAGCAAGAGTAATTATCACATGCTGGTAAGTTGATGAGCTGCAATCCAGTAAAAGAAGAAAATAAAATTGAAGTAATTGGGAAAAAAATTGAATAAAATCAATGTAATGCTATAAATTACATGTATATAAATTAACCTCTAGAAACTATTGGTGATCTTCCTGGCCTAGGTCAAAGACTGTGGGAAATTGTGCTCATGCTTTAGCATTTTGCTCTTTGTAGCCAAACATTCCCAATATGGTTGGCAGTGTGAATATATGAAGCAATCATTTTCAAATGCTGAATTGGGCTGAATTTGATGAAATGCGGGGAAAYTGTAGCAATGGAAAAACTGACTCAGCAACTAACAAAGTCAACAAGACAGACAAAAATAAATAAATATCTAGATGTGGGGTTTCGGTTCGCTTCATTCTCAGAAAAGACGGAACATCAGTACTAAAACACAATTCTTTGAATTTTGGTGTGAGACATTTTGTAGGCCTGATCCATGGTCAATTGTGGCAAGTAGGAGTTTTTCCAATGGTTTATGTAGCTTTTGAAATGAAACTTAGATGTTCGGGTGTAAATGTAGAACGGAATACTGCTAAGGCAAAATTTTTAGTGTCCAAGAAAAGAATTGATAAGATGGAAAAGTTAGCTAAGAAATAATATAGCTGGCCAAAAATAAGACTGTACCTTGATATCAAAAAAATGGAARAAGTCCCTGAGAGACTTTCAATCAGCTCTAAAAAACAATAATTAAGTCTGTGCAGGATTTCCAATGAGATATATTTTTTTAAAAAGAAAATAAAAAGCATCTGGTATATTTCTGATATTACAGCTATACTTGAGGAACAATGGTTATGAATCAGGGTCTGTTCTCAACTTAATGTGAATATATGGCTCCCATTRGTGATAAAAGGAACTTCACATGCATTCCAGAAGGAAATCAATGGCTATTACAGCTAGGAAAAATGAAATGAACCCTCTGATTCCATGCAAAAGGAATAAATACACGGCAAAAATGTCTCTTTGTGGTATCATTTGCTCAAAAATACATAGATTGGAAGAAAAATTTTCAGAGTTAGTAACAAGGACTTGAATTAGWAGAGTATCTCAAATGTGTATTTCTCTGTAAGAAGAATTGAGAAGGATCATAAAAACMTCTTTCTATGGGAAATACTCATCAATTATTCTTCATGAACAGCTGTTGCTRAAAATATGGTTGGAATGTGTTGTGGTTTAGAAATGGTATTCCCCAATTAAGTGTTCCCACTGAAACACACCAAACCATGYTCTGCTTGCTCACTGCCCCCTCACCTTCACCCTCCACCTGTGGAAAGATGAGGAGGAGAATTGGAGGCACAAAGGTAAAGATCCTGGTTTGAGGAGGCAATTTTCTGGAAAGAGCAATGAGATAGGAAAATGAGCAGTGACAGCAGCAATATCAACAATAGAGTGTAGAAGGCATGAACGACTCACATGTCACTGCTCATCCCCGACAGTACCCAACCACTCCCTCTGCCACCCCTCCAACCCACAAGAGCCTCCTTTCCTCCCACCTGGCTGGAACCAGGACAAAGTGACACTSCCCATCCCTGGAGCTGTTCAAGGCTGGGCTGAGTGGGTCTCTGAGCAACCTGGTCTAGTGGAAGGTCCCTGCYTGTGGCAGGGAGGTTGGAATGAGATGAACTTTAAGGTCTCTTCCAACCCAAGCGTTTCTTCGATTCTGAAATKTATTATTTCCATTAGTGAGCACAAATATGAATTTAGCACTCCAAATCCTACATTTAACTGTCACTTAGAAGTAACTAGATATTTAAAAGCAACATAAGAAGGAGGGATTCGGTGAAGTGGGTGCAGAGTGAGCTCCACAAACATTAAYTTGTTCAACAGACAGGAGAAAGTATTTGTGATATGTAACCTTTAGTAAGATGGCTAAACTCAGCCGATTCATATTGGGGTGAGAGTACAATTGGATTTATCCTCTGCAAACAAGCTGCCTTYCYCCAKCTTATGAGTGTAAACAACTCTCTGSTCTCCAGTTGATTAAAACTAATAAATAAATTTCAATAATATTTATGAAAAGTTCATCTGAACCCAAACCAAAACTCCAAAATAATCTTGAACATGAACACCAAATATTTGTTTCCAAACAGTGTTTTTTTACTTTTTCTCTTTAAACTGATCCAAATCTTATCTGTTTTGTAGCTGCTTTTTCTGTTCCAATGTTACTGCAGGGATAAAATTCAATGCATGCAAGCAAGAGTTAGATGGATATTATCAAAATGTATTCTACCCATTTAAGGACAAATCTAAGCTGGTATCCAACCTAATATCTTTTGTCATCTTTTTCTCACACTTTTTTTTTTTTTTTTTTTTTTTCTGACAGAGACTGTGCTCCCAGTCATAGCTGTGTTTCAAACCTACCAGAAAAGTCTTTCCCCCTCTGTTCACCATCTCTTCTGGGAATTCAAAAGAATGGCAAAAATCTTTCCAGAAGGGAAACTGCATGGAGACTTGCTGCTTGAGAACAAGGAAAGATGATCACCCATAAAATGCAGGTAGGAAATGAAACAGGAAAGCTATCAGATCCAGACTTCCTCCATGAATAGAGGTTACCAAAACAAGCACTCCAAAATAAAAAAGGAAATCATTGACATTTGGTCAATCGGGACTGAACTGGCTGGAGTTGTTCCGGACAGAGACTGAATYGCTGTGACTCAGACAACCAGGCAGGAAAGTTGCTGAGGGCCAAATGCCAGCAAAAACATGGGAAATGTGTTACTCCACCAACGTTAAGGCAACTTCCCACCCTTGCTCCCCTTTACCACTCCCCTCTTCCTGGTGAAACCAGACTTGGGCAGTGGCAGAGCTCCTCAGATGGCTCCTACTGAAGGCCTGAATTTTCCCTCATGCCTGGCTTTCCCTTCCCATCCTGCCAGCCTTACTCCTTCTCTCAAAACCACACTTTTTAGATACCACATCTGCTTTCCACCATGCCCCTGTGGAGAAAATCCTGCCTTACCAGCTTTCCTCGACTCCATCACACAACTGTATTGGTGTTTCTAAAACTCCTTGATGGAACAAATGAGTCAAAAGTGTCTTAAGAGGCCAGGCCAGGGCGAGGGGTTCACCTGAACATGTTAACACCCACAAGAGCTATTATCATCCYTTCATCTGACTCCTGCCTGATGCTGTCTATGGAATTTCAACAGTGGTGAATTTACTGAGCCCCCCTGAACTGTCCTGATGCTTGAGGGTATTTTTTGCAATGATCTTTAGCCCAGATTTTAAAAGTGAAAAGGGCTGAGACTCTGCTCCTCTTGAAACACTTCAAAAATGATTAATTACTCACATGCAAAAAAAAAAAAAAAAAAAAGAAGAAGAAATAGAAATTCTATACACACCCTCACATGGCTTATAGGAGGAATTTTAGAGCTCAGAAATTCATCTGAGGTCATTCCTGTGCAACTCCCTTAGTCCTAAGAAATATTTGTGGATTATTTTAAATCCTTCTGTTTCAGATTCCAGCTTTTATGTCATTCTTAAATTCCTTCTCAAAGGCATTAATATTTTTGATGACATAGAGTTTGAGTTCTGAGTTTTGTGACYATAGTTTTATACAGTCAACACTAGGCATTGACAAACCTCTTACATCCCCACATTTTTACCATACAGCTCTTTTAATTAAAGTACCAGTAATGTCTTTTTAACTAGGTATTACAATAAATTAGTGTAATGTTTGTAATGTTTCTACACCAGTTATGATAAAGGAGTTTTGACTGAGCTAGTCTCAGGGAAAAAAAAAAAAAAAAAAAGAAATTGAAATAAAATTACTTTTGATACAGATACAGTGCAATATCAACAAATCTGAATCTAAAACACTTCACTGAAACAGATTCAAATATGAAAGCGTGCATACCAGAGTTAGAAGGTATGAGTAGTTGATAGAGAACACTTTTAATCTTCTCTGTAACTATGGTTTTAACATAGTCRTTGACTCACACTTTCCCATGTATGTATTTAAGATCCTAATCCTGAAATGTGGAATGCAACCAGAGAAGGGAATCAGGTGAAATGTGTGTATTGCTATTCTGRGCATGTACTGTGCATAAGAGTATTCATAATAAGGGGAGTATACAAGTTTGAGATAGATAGATACATAGATACACAAACTGATAAAAAGTGGATTCTCATTTGCAGAACTCCTCAAATAGCTGCATTATTTAGCTCTCTTTTATCTATTCAGATATCTCTCTTCAGGAGGGAAAAAAATTGCCTAAGAATTCATTTCCTTTGAAAGTTTAACTCTTTCTCAAAAACTTATCCAAGGAGATGAAATTTGCTGAAGGGTTCACAAGTTACTCTGGGCATTTCACAGATACACAGTGAGGGCTCACGGAGTCCTCATGTCCTTACACAATCAGACTTWAAAAGCCACATTTGTAAATCTGCCTACAAAGGTGACTCGAATGTGGATGGAGCAGAGATCAAGGAGAGCTTCATGATCCAGAGAGTAGCTCCAGATTTTAAGGTTAAAATAGGAGTTGTGGATGTGCTGTGGAACTTTTTCTCYCTCTTTACCATTGGGATCTGACCATACTTTCTCCCTGTCCCAGACAGGAATGGACACTGTGGATTTTCCCCAGAACAGAGCTCTAGGAACAAGATGTTGTATGACATGGATGCTGCCATGTCTGCCACACTCCTCTGCATAAAATCGTAGAACTTCAGCATCAGTCAAGCTTCAAGTGGCCTTTGGAGTTCTCCAGTTCAATCTCTTGCTTCCACAGTAGGTTGCTCAGATCCTTGCCCATAAAATTTAATCCCTAAGAATTTAAGAAGATCYCACAGGCTCTCCAGGAAAATTTCCAGCTCTTAGCCACTTCCATAATAAAGTGTGTGAAAAGTCCTGTCTTGCAACATGAGCACTGCCTCTGGACCTATTTTAGAACACATTTGGCAAAAGCCTGGGCTCATCTTTCCATGCCATCTCTGAGGCAGTGGAAGAAGGTTTTACCGAGCCTCCCCCTCTCTTAAAGAAGTTTTTTTTCTCTTTACTCGTGTGAGAACTTACAGGTAAGGTTACARGATGGAAACACAGAGCAAACACATCAGAGGAGAGGCCTGTCTGACCATGTTCAAGGCAGTCATGTGGTGTGTTAATCCTCTGACAGAGGAGAAGAGGCCATCCATCAAGCTGTAGGTGGGGAGTGCCCTYTCTAATGAGGTTCCTCCCCATGCAGGATCCCACTGTGTGCTGTTTCACTTCTGCAGCCAAGAGTCAAGCAGACTCTTGATCCTTTGTCCTCATTCCTCATGACCAGATCATGAGAAAACACAATATACACATAAAATCACTCTCTCCTAATGCAACTTGTCACAGTAGGGACCTATGTGACTCTGAAGGGGTGTAAAAGGCACCTAAAGTGAGCTGATCACTTGGAGCTCTAATAATCAAGAGAGGGAGAAAGAGCAGGGGATGACTCAGCTCGTTGAAAAGCAGCCATCTGAGCTGGGACATAGATCTTTCCCTCTAAAATATTTTATTCCATTTCCACTCAGAGCCTGATGTGATTAAAACAAGYACAGAGACAAATTCAARGTGCTCGTGAGGTTCCCTTCATGTGAAGAGATTATCTGCACCGTGAGGAAGTTCAAGAATTCTTGAGTCAGGAGGRCTGGTTTCTGTACATCATCAGAAAGTCAGCTTTGACAGTGGCTGATTCTGCCAAAACACCACCAGCAGCTTCTCCCAGTGCCTTGTACATTTGCTGCAAAATATTTGCTGCATATCCTTTTTAAGAAACATTTTGTTTCTGACTAAACTCTGTTACMTTATTGTCCAGGGTTGAATTTTTTGCTGTGGAATGAATGCTGCAAAAAGTAAATATTGAGGTAATATGTTAAAAAAAGCCCACCTGTGATGGAAGAAATAAACCTGCCCATGAAAATAATAAAGAAAAATAGGAAGTGTTTGAGGCAAATTTAGGGCTAAATGATTTTTGTATAGCCAAGTTCTGTAAATACTCAAAGCTTGCTGAAAATTCTGCCTTTTCTTTCTGCAGATTAAAAAAGAAATATATTTTTAAAAAACAAGTAGTTCTGAAAAGATGCTTAATGGGCTTTTAAGAACCAGAAGCTTTGAAGATTTAAAGAAAAAGAAAAAAACCTCCTGAAACTTAAAGGTTTTGTCTCATCCTGAATTCCTGAGATATTTGAGGTTCATCACTGTCTGAACTTAGAGGTGGCTCTGCCCTAACCACAGTCCTTGGAAAGGACAGAAGTCCAGGAACTCTTTGAAACAACGAGCATCACATTATTGTGGTGTGGAAGAGCTGAAACGGCTCAAAGAGGCCACATCACCCAGTGCTAAGCTCAGAACTTTGCAGAGCCAGTCCATAAATCAGGAGCTGACAGTAAATTTTTAACAGTGCATATGCTCTGCCATGAGCAAGAGCCCAGTTTGTTTTACAGGCATGATGACAGCAGAGAAGAATGCTGCAGGGATGTGGATAACGTGGTGGCACACCTGTAAGCTCCAGGTCTTGAAAGAGAGAACTGTTTGCACTTCATCATTCCAGGAAGAAAAAAAAAACCACCCAGACCTCCTGCCACAACACACCCTAAATGGAGCCTCACTGTCCTGAGAGAAAGAAAAAAAAAACCCCATAATGTACAAAGTCTACCTTGTCATGTTATTCTCAGGGGTTCTGTACTGCCATGGTATGTGGAAGTTTTATAGAGCAATTACATCTATTGTGACTTTGTAATTRCAGTATTGGGAGGTCACAGACAGAGAAATTTTGCCAGGTCTATTGATTTTTAAGGCTAGCCTGAACAGGATATAGATTTGCTCTGGACGTGTGAGTTTTCAATGTGTACACAAAGTGCTGCACACTCAGGAGATGAGCACTGGCAGGTGATGTTCATGCCAGCCAGTCTGATCTCTAGTGCTTGTTCAACATAAATCTGTATGATCACCCTGGAAAAACAGTGTCTTTGTGGAAATAAGTAATTTGGGAGAAGTTCTAGAGATTGGGGGAAACSGTTAAAAGCCATTTAGCAACTTAAGTCAACCTTCCTGACTACCAGTGTGGTTTGGATTGTGTTTGCAGACCTTAGCTATTTACTTKTTGACTTTTTACTTTTTTAGCTATTTGCTTTTTTGAACCATTTGCTTTTTGAACCATYCATCCTACAGCAAAAATTCCATTCTGGACAATAATGTAACAGAAGAGCTGATCGATTTTTTTTTTTAAGCTCTACAGTGCAGTTTCACTAGAGAAGAAAAGCTAAGAAAGAAAGAGTTTTTATCAAGTAAGGGACAAAATTGCTTGAGTTATTGAACTGAATAAGGTTCAACTGATCTTACTTARGTAGATAAGAGCTGTGTTCACAGAGCATGGTGGATCCCTACCACACCACTATTTGTGAGAATAATGGGAATCCTCAGCCATTCCACAGAGCACACATTGCTTASTACAAATTTAGGCACAGAGCTTCCTGTCAGAATGGGTACCTGCAAGATTAATGTTCTGAAAAATGTAAAAAACTATTTAAACAATATTTGTGGGTGCTGGTGGGATTTTACTGCTGTTGTTTATTAGTTTTGTGGGGTTTTTTCAGTCTATTAAATCAAAATTATATTCTTTATTTTAAAACAAAGGAAAATGTTTGGGGTTTTTTTCCTAAAAAGGGACTTTAATGCTTCTCACTCATTCTGATACGATGCATTCTAGATTTTTTAGTCAAGCATGAAAGATTTCTTCCACACAATGTCTTTAATAAATATGCAGAACATTTACAGAAAAAAAAAAAAGAGCTCTCTAGAAAATGAAATCTTTGCATTTCCATAGAAAACATTGAGAGGTAGTGGTCTACTAAGGTAGTGACAGGACAAGGGGGAATGCCTTTAACCTGAAAGAAGGCAGGTTTAGATCAGATATTTGGAAGAAATTCTTCCCTGTGAGGGTGGGCAGGCCCTGGCACAGGGTGCCCAGGGAAGCTGTGGCTGCCCCTGGATCCCTGGAAGTGTCCAAGGCCAGGCTGGATGGGGTTTGGAGTGACCTGGGAGAGGGGAAAGTGACCCTGCCCATGTCAGGCTGGTTGGAATAAAATTAACTTTAAGGTCCCTTCCAACCCRAACCATTCTATAATTCTATTATGGGATTTCTGTCTTACTAATCACAATCCTTTTTTTTTTTTTAATTGAGTGGAAATTTGGCAAACTGTAGGTGGCACCATTGAACATTTTGGTACAACTGACTGCTTTTTCCACTGAAAAAGTTAGACACTCCAACATGTTCAAAAATGTATGTGTTAAAATGTCACAGTGTCCCAACACCAACTGAGAAATGTTTAACAGAAATGTTTAACATAAAACCTTTTAAACAAACTTCCTTCACAATATGCTTATGAAAAGTCTATACTTTTTAAAATTTTATTTGGGATTTTTTTTTTTTTTGATTGGTGAGATGAGGATCAATCTCCTTTTAGTTTCCTATTGGCTTCCCATTCTGGCATGTGCATACTCTAGGACTGACCTGAAAACTACCTCTGCCTAAAATCTGACCCAAACAAATGAATTCTGAAGTGGTTGGGAAAAGATAAATTACTTTCAAGGAACAGAAATATCACAATGAATAAGTGAAATTTCCTTCTTTAAGACAGCAGAGTGTCGGAGAGAACCTTTAACTGTGGACAAGGCTGCCTTTTACACCAGGGTTGCTGAGCACTGCTCAGTGTAATACAGTGGGGATGTTAAACAAGGATAAGTGTAATTAATACATAACATAAGTAAGAGTCAATTTTCATTCTCTTCTTGAGGCCGGCTGGCATTATCATTATTTTATTTTTTAATTTCCTGGTGATATCRCCTTCTTTACCAGCCTTCTCTTATGACTGAGATAAGCTGTTGCACGTTTTGATTTGAAAGTAAGAGGAATGGTAATTAAGTAATTTGAAAATGAAAAGAGCTTAATCAAAGGGGCTTGTACAGTATGAAACTGTGCAGAACCTCCATCTGCCTTTGAGAGAGACCCTTCTTCAAAATCTCTCCTGGCAAAACAACCACGTCCTGATCCAGGTCTCATTTATTTCAAGAGGAAAGCCTTCACTGATATGTCTAACATGATGCCTCAAAATATCATTATTTCAAGGGGTGAARTTTGGTTTTAAATGGATGATTTAGGGCTTGGAATACCAAAGAAGCTCAAGTGACTCTGAATCCAATGTGAGGATTAGATCTACAGGGCTTCCCAGGCACACCAGGTTGCTCTCTGGGTTGGTTGCACTGCTCACATCATCCAGTGTGGTTCTGTGATTCTGGGATCATTACAAAGAAAGCTTCAGTGGCACTCAGCAACAGTTAAAAAAACCCCAGTAACAATACTACAAAAACAGAGGGGAAATTACATTCTGGTTTTGACACCACAGARTTTGCTCACCCCATAACTTGCAAAATAATAAATAATAATGAACTGTGAACCAAAACCTCAAGACTGTTTCCTTTCATTTGAATGTCATGACTATCGAGTCACAGACACAGAGAATCAGAGAGTCCTCTTAGGACCCCCAACTCTATTCTCCACAGCAAAAAAACCCATTGCTTTTTTTGAGTTCTGATATAACCTGGTGATTTGGCAACGCCTGTGGACAAAAGATGATGGAAGCCCCTGTGCACAAAGAGAAAATGACATTTGGGTCATCCACACTCTGGACAAGCAATCTTGTACACATATTGCCTGGATTAGGGAGAAAATAACCAGGTCCTGTGTTTCCTTTACAGCTAATATACCTRTGTATGTGAGATGCAGATTGTCATGGCCATTTTTCTCTACAGATTATGGTAATGATTAAATGAGCATGAATACGGACTTCTAAAAGTGATAACAAGTAGAGGAAATACCATCCTASTTTGTATCTCTATCTTTTCTGTGAACATTACTTTGTTATCTGCAATATGCAAGTCTTTGAATAGGTGCTATTAATTTAATATGCATTTATTCTTTMTGATCTCTCTTTAATTTTAAATTAAGTGAAGTCAATGATCAAAGAAAGGCCAGAATAATAACCCTGTAGGATGATTTTTTTTTTTTTTATCTTTTCATTTGGTCACAGAAAGCAATGAGAAGTAGCACTGTCTGTTTTTTCTAAGGCCAGTTCTGCAATATGTACCCAGGTGACAATGTGGCCTGCAGTAACACCAAAGYACATGGGAGTCACCCAAATAAACAACTGCCAAGTAGAGCAAAGGCCTAGGATGGAGCTCTAAACACCTTTATTTACCTTTTGTGTTTCAGCAGTTGCTAAGAGCCACAAGCTTATTGCTCCAAGCCATTAAACTTGGAGCAGAAMGACTACCCCTGCCCCAAAGAATTGCAGTAATAGATTGTTTAACTCTGTATAACTTAATCTGCTTATGGGTGAAAGACRTATRCTCACACACCCAAAYTCTGCTCAGCAGAATATTTAACTAKGATTTTTAAAAACATGACAAAGATTGGAACCATCCCCGAGCTACCAAGTTTCTTTGTCGTTCTGCAGAAAAAGTCATCTCCATTACAGAATCAATACCCAGACATTACTCAGGAGGAAGTGGGCTGAGAATTTACCAAYTCATTTCTTATAAACCACGACTAAAGCAAATTATTTTCAGACAGACCCTTCTAAAATGCCTTCAGTTTTATACAGAAAAATGAGCTCTGCAGAGAAGATATAGTTGTTTTAGACCAGCCAGTATTGCTGGGGAAACAAGCTCTGAGGCACAATGGAGCTTCATCCAGCTAAGGGGTTGTGCATCAGAAAGACAGGGGATGTATTTAACCCCTTTTTTCCTCRCTTAATTTCATCATCTGTCAGTTCAAAACTTTTCTTACACCAACAGACAATATCAGTCAGTAATTCAATGAGCTGTAAGATGCCCAGTTCCAGAACAAAACTCAATTTTGAGTCATCCCTTTGARCACAGGTTCCCCCTTGGCACCAGGAGCTCTGGACTATCAAGACCAGAAGTGTGTTTAGGAATTTTTTTGGACATTTGCCCTACTCTTGACTTGCCRTTTACCTGCCAGTTAAAGACACTAAATGGCAAGCCCTAAGGTTTCAAGTCTGTGTGTTAGAGCAGCTGAGGAAGCCAGAGGAGCTTCTTATCCAATTTGGATCTTTTGGGGAGAAAAGTCATAAAGCTTTGGAACTTTTTCTTTTTGGGTTATTTTGGGTTTTTTTTCACATTTTGGGTTGTGACTTGTATTAACCAACCATGTTCAGTTCTAGTTTTGCTAAACTGCTCTTCAGATTGGCAAATGAAAATTTTGTTGAATTCTTTATGGGCTTTAGTGACTAAAAGAAACCTTTAGCATGAAAAAYTCTGTTTCTGTTTCAAAAATTTGAGACAGTATTATTTCTGAGCAGCCTTTGATCTTTGGCTTGTACCATGGCCAGGATTAGTTGTCTCTACACTGGACCAGCCAAATCTGCATTTGAATTCAGTTCATTCAACCTCTGGTAGCACCTCTACTGTGATCAGCAGGTTGGTTTGTTTTTGTTTTTTTTTTATGCCGTATGAAATAACGAAAAAATTGTGTAATACTTGGATTGTTTTCCATTCATTCTTTTCCCAAGAGGTTTTTTTTTAACCAGTGGGTTAAACCACCAAGGTAAAAGTTGGTGGCTTGGATTATTTCACAGGTACTGTTGGTAGGGCTTCAGAGCAGTGTCTTCTCTTTTAAAGAACTGGGAAGGTGGAGAGAAACCTCTTCATGTGGCCTCCTCTTCTTCCACAATGCGAGGAGAATCCCAGGGAGKGATCCAGCTGCAGAACTGAAGCCAGGTCTGTGTTACTCTTGGAGCATTGGTGCATTTTTAATCTCAGGCCACTTAGAAGTTTAGCAGAAAATTGGWTTTTCTAACAATTCAGAAGACTTAATTCCATATTCAACAATTTAAATGCTGCTTGATTTAGAGATAAATCAGAGATACATCATTTTTATCCCTCCTCACTTAAATGCATCCATTTCTGGGGTGGATTCTGGCAATTGCTCGTTCCACTGTTAAACAACATGTTAAGGTGGGAAGCTCAGGTTCCATATCCCAGGAGGGATGACCTGGGCAAGGACAAATTCAGGCCCAAACTTCCATTTCTAGAAAGCAGCATTGCCATACGRAAAGGTTTGTTGGTTAAATCACACACAATGTACAGATAAACATCACGTCTTGATATCAGTGGAAATTATCCCTGCCATCAACAATGAGAGCAATTACTTATGGAGAGAATCACCTCACATAAATGTAGTTATCTACTAGYCAGGCATCTAATCTAAGGTAACCACCTAGGCTCCCTCTGTGATGAACAGACAGAAATAGGCAGTGGGAGAGAAGGAAACTCGTCCTGTTCCAAGATAAATGTCCTGAGATAGGTAGACTGAATCATCTTCCAGAGGTGCTTATCTCTCTTTATTGACTACRGAAGGAACACAGATAATTAATTAGCCATGAGTAGACACCTAATTTTTAGATACCTAGACACCTAAACCTTACCAAGATGAATCAGAGCTGAGTGATTCCAGCTAGGTAAATTTCCTCCTTCCCATTCCTCAGTGAAAGAATGTCTGATGCCTGAAATATAAAGCTTGGACTGTTTCCAAAATCATCTTTTTCCTTTTCCTTTAGAATTTTTTAAAGTTCTTTTCTTTATTGCTTTACCTCATATTACCTCATTATGGGGATATTCAATTTGCTGCAGTTAGACAGTGCACAAACTGCTATTTTTATTGGAATACCTACAACAGTCCAATTCCTTTCAGAAAGGAAAATGATAATATGTGATAAATACATATTTTAAAACATTCTAATAGAATCATATGTATTTAATTTGTTTTCCTTCTGAATCTGGTGTTATTTTATGTATAGCTTCTATTTCCCCACGGGATTTTAAAAAAATTACATCTTTTTAAGCAGATCTGTGCCTACAAATAAACCCAGGTTCTTTTTAYTGCAGTGTTTGATACAATTTGTATAAGTTACAGCCTAATAAAAGAGAGGGGAGCAAACTTCAAGCCACATCATCCGTTGTTTCCCCCTAGTAAAGATATAAAAATTATGTTTGTTCTGGTTCTTTTTGMGTGGTTCATCAGATTAGGAAATTTTATTAGACCTCCTACTTGGGGCTTGTAACAATAATATCCTTCCYATGCCAATGAGTAAAGCTCAGAGAAGTTCTGATGCGCTTATGGGCAAAGTGAAAAATATAGGCTGGAAAGGAATCTCCATTTATTTAAGCACATACTTAGTAMAAGATTAAAGTTATTTGCTTACATGCTGTCCTTAATATGGATAGGCTTAAAGGCATTTCCATGTATTTTCCTGAATGGGGAACGCACTCTCAGATGCGCAATGAATTTTCATTATTGTTTTTTTTTTTGATGTTAAGTATCTGAGTGTTATGCAAGTAAAATGGAGGTAGACCCTGGTAAGTAAAGTTCACAGGGTGCAATGGAGGGGTAAAAGGGCTGAAAAACAGGTGAATAARAAAGTCATGCCTTTGGGCTGAAATTTCCATGTCAAATTTTGCTCACATTTCAAATGTGAACAGCACGTACTTGTTACTCCGGATTTTAGAATATTTTGCCTTATCCCAGTCTATACTTGGCAAAAGAGATGCTTGGGTAGGGCCACAGGTGTTTTTCAGTACCAAAATTTCTCTCAGATTGCCTGGGTGGCATAGAAAGCCATATGCTTTCACAGGTCTAGACTAATGTTTTCCAAGTCTTGTGAGAGGAAGTGATTTTATTTTAAAGGAAATATGGATAAATTAAGAGACTCAACAGCAGTGTGCAAATTGACTGCTCAGCCACAGGTGGGGAGAAGTCAAGCAGAAATTTTACCACCAGCCAATCAAAATAATTTAACCCTTTGGAGTTTTTATGGACGTTGAGACAAATCACAAAGAGAGATTCTAATGAAATATCACATTTGAAATTATGACAGACCTCAGGGAGCTAGTTTCTGTCTTGCCAGCTCTGACAACAGTGAAACCAGACTGTGAAATCACTATGATAAAACAAGGTGAGCTTTCTGTTATAGACAGGTGGTTATTATTTTCTGTTTCTGAAAGGACTGAAATCTCTTCTTTCACAGAAAGAAAGAAAAAAAAAATGTGGTTTTGTGGTTAAGGCACTTAATTCGGATTAGGCAGTGCTAAATTATTGTCACAGCTCTACTTTGGCATCAGGYTGGGAAAGCCTTTCTCTCTTTTCAAACCTGCAGCAATATTGAGGTGCAAGCCTGGAGCTAACCAAACCAAAGATCACAGAATCATAGAGTGGAAAGAATCTTAGAGATCATCTAGTTTCAACTCCCTGCTGTGGGCAGGGACACCTTCCCCTAGACCAGTTTGCTCAGGGCTCCATCCAACCTGGTCTTGAAAAGATCCCAGTGGTCATTCTACTTAGTGGGATGCAGGRCCAAGACCTAAAGTTCTCTGTGACRCTTCCAGATGTGYAAATTCAAGTCTGATATRCTTCCTTTGATCTCTGTCTCTATTAGCACTCYATATTTAAATGAAACCCCTGAAGCAGCCCTTTGGTTCTGCTTGGCTTAATTTGAAATGCAGTTTTCAGTATTGAGGAAATTGTTTTAAAAAAGAGGTGAGACAGGTGAATGTCTGGAGAAACAACAACATAAATGACACACTGCTGGAGGAAAGATAACAAAACAGGGGCTTTTTGAAGGTTAAGAATGAAAGATGTACAATCTAGAATCACAGAATCTAGGAGTGGTAAGGACGGGAAGATACATTAAACATTATCTAATTCCAGCCTCTTTGTCATGGAGGTTTGGTGCTGTCACTTATCTGCTAATGTAGAGGAAAAAAATAAATGAAATGTGGCTGAAAATGTAATCTGTTCCCCTCTGCACCTCTCAGCAGGACAGGGAATGATGAGCTGCACTGGATGACCCTCCCAAAGTCCCCTCCAGTCTGTGTTTCCTAAGACTGCACRTTTTGTCTGGATACAGGATGTTATCTCAGCTGGTCCTGAGCTTCATGCACACCTCCAGCACTACTGCAGGACAGAAAACTGGGCACAAACAAACATCTTTGTGCCACCATGGCTTTTGGCCAGAGTTTATAAGAAGCCACCCATCAAAGAGCAAGAATGCTTGCAAGTTTTGAGCTGAGAAAGTGCAGCGGCAAGCTTTTGGGGGGATTTCACAACACKGATTTCTTGGTTTGAAGCAAAATACATTTACAAGAGCATCTGCTGGTGTGAGTCTCTTAAATATGGCATATACTCCGTGTTACTGCTTCATCATCATGTATAATTGGCAATAAACCTATTTAGAATTCAAGATGCATAAAACTGAAAGTCTTTGAAGGGAATAGCTGCTGAGATTATATTTATTGTGCTTTCCCACAATATTTTTCTATGCATAATGTGATAAAGCTCCAAGGTGGTTGTAGGCAAAGCTGAAATATTCACAAGTATGCAGTTATTATGAATTTAGACAGGTTGTAAGACATTTTGATATCAAACTCTTAATGAATGGCAGTAAACATATTCTACATTACTTTATTAAAATGCCTATTAAAACATACACATCCACAGAATGATCACTGGATGTGTTTACTCGCGAGCAAAAAGGCCATGAAGAAAACAGCATGGAAATAAATTTTCTTTTCCTGCACCACTATGATAAGAATTAGGGCATGCATTTAAAGTTCATATTATTTTCAGTGTGTTCACAGCACATCCAGATAATCAGATATTCAAAGGAGGATTCCCAGCCGGTTCCAATATGCCACGACTCAGTAAATCGAGTTGTGTAAATGATAGTTCCATATCCAGCAATGTTGTTTTGAGATTCCAAAAAAAMCTGCTACACTCCAAAGCAACAAAATAAAAAACTCCAGACAAACAACAAATAGTCAACATTCTTGTTATYGTGATGATTTTCAAATAAAATTTGTTGATGATTTCTTTCTATTTGGCTAAATTTTTATTAGCAAAAATTTAAATCTAAATGTCCCGTTGAGCTAGAATATGGGGAATTATTTTCTTTTCAACATTTCTGAGTACACAGTCTGAGGAGAGGAAAAATTCAAATTATTGAATTGAGTTGAAAACATATGGAAATTTATTCTTTCTGAGTAAAATTTTGTATTTTCTTCGCAAAGTCCTGATCAACACCCGTGACAAACACAAAAACAGAATTCTCCTGTGACATCCAACAGCAATTCCATTGCTCCATGCCATGCTGTTAATCTAGAGCAGCTCTGAAGGGGATTGAATATGCCACACTTTCTGTGGCAGTGCATAGGAACCTACCTCCTGATGGAAATACCTCTGTGGGACACATCCCTGTTCCAGCGGGAAGTAACAGCTAGAAAAGAGCTATTATGCCATAAATTCACCCAAAACATGGCTTTAAGGTGGGGTGTGTGTTGCATCAGCACATGATGCCCTGGGACTGGAGAGCTGGGAGTGGAGTAGGGAAAGGCACTGTGAAGCAGTTAATGCCTCCCTTAGGATAGACTGAGCAAGAGTTAATGCCTGGAGCTTTTTGCCTGTCACCAGAAAGAGATAAATTATCTTTAAATGTTGGTGTCTTCCTGATATACGCCACTTCTGTAGTTATTTGTTCTGAAAATACTGGTGTGACCTGGTTGTGAGAAGCTTTGTGTGCTCACAAGCACAGCCAGCTGCTGGATTCCGAGGGGCATACCTGGGGTCTGTGCAWAAATGATAAATAAAGTGGGATAAAACCTTGGCACAACAATAACCAGCACTCATGCTTCTCTTCTCTTTGTYAATGCAGCTATCTTGCTCTTGCTAGAAAAAGGGGGAAGGGTTTTAAGCTTTAAAAAAAAAAGTGGGAATAGATTAGATGTTAGGAATAAACTCTTCCCTGTGAGGGTGGTGAGGACCTGGCACAGGTTGCCCAGAGAAGCTGTGGCTGCCCCATCCCTGGAAGTGTCCAAGGCCAGGTTGGATGGGGCCTGGAACAACCTGGGATAGTGGAAGGTGCCTCTGCCCATGGCAGGGGGTTGGAACTAGATGGTCTTTACAGTTCCTTAAAACCCAAAAAAATTCTATGATCCTTGTATTTATCMGTCCTCAAGAGAACGCAGATTGATTTTATGGGGAAACTGAGTCTCAGCCTGCTGAATGAACAGTGGGAGAGGYTTGCAAAGTAAGAACCTGAACTGGTCTCTTTGCCTTTGCCCAGCAGAAGTCCATGGAAATAACTTGTGCAGCACTGAAAAAAATGCCCTGAGGTAGTTCAGTATTGTGTCATGAGTATACAACAGCACATTCCCACCTGCCTGCTGTAAGTATTTTCTCATTCAGAAATGAATTTTTTTAAGAATGTAGAACAGCAACATACCCCACAAAACCCCTATTTATACAGCACTGCTGTTGTTATAAGAACTGTTTATACAAATAAGTAACATAGCCCACAGTGCAGTATATTTCACTTGCCTAATGTGCTTTTTGACATTTGGTGAGGAGCTGCAAGCCTTAATCCCCAAGCCCAGGTTAAAWTGACGGAGCAATGTCCCATCCAAATGAAAGGCTGTCATTGTTCCTGCTGGAAGGAGACACATTTATTTCCRCGTCTGGCAGTAATATTGTTTTAAAGCAAACTGTGAAGGAGTTATCTGAGCCGAGTCAAAAGCTGGAATATGCATTTAAACATCCTATTAATAGGCGTGGRAGAGCATGTTTATTAAAAGAAAAAAAAGTTGCTTTATGAGGAACTCTTTTCCCTAAGAAAAATCTACTCAAAATGTCTTCATTTACTGCTCAAGCCACAATACAATGTTATAGCCCCACAGATATYGCTGATAAAGGTATTATGGGATGCCAGATGGACAAACAGAGTAAGAATGGAGAAAGAAAGGGAAAATAAAGAAGCAATGATGTCATATCACTCTGCCTGAAGTGCTGGGAGGTCAGCAGCCTCCCTGCCACCAGGGGTGTTTTTATTCTCAGTGCATCATAAAAAAGGACATTATCAGGGAGGGTCTGAAAGGAGAATATGTGACAATATGAGTGCAGGTGTTTTCCCCAAGCACAAGCACAGGCACAATGGTGCTACAGAAGAAACAAGGAGGCTGGAGGAGATGTGTGAACARAGAATGAGAAGGGATAAGCAGACACCACTTGCATGGAGCCATGAGAAGCCACTRTTCCATTGTCCTCCCTGTGCTGCTCCATTCTCGCATGCAAAAGTCCCAAACCATCCAAAATTTCCCAAGCATCTACACAGTAACAGTGCAAACCCCGCAACTTTTAAAAAATTCTCAAAGCAGCTCAAATCCCCCCTTTATATTCTTTTAGAGCCACCACAAAGGTTGTTGTATCCTAGCGAATTTACATTAAAACAAAAAAAAATTTTTATTCCCCGGGAATGGGGAAAAAGAGCAAACTCTTCCCAGTGCCCACATCAGTTACATATTTCTCCTTTCCTGCCCTTCCCCTTCCCCCCCTCCTCTCTCCAGCRCTGCTGCTCAAAGGAGAAAGTAACAAAGATATTTGAGATTATAAGGGGTTTTGGATGAGCGAACCTGGAGTGAGTAAAGCTCTTAGARAAGAATTTAAAGGATGGCAGTGGCATGCAGCCGTGTTATATAAACATGTTCTGAATGGTACCATCATACGCCCAGCCCTGGCGCCACAATTGCATTAAGTGAAATTTTATACAGAAATTGGGAAAGTGCACCAGGGTTGGCTGATTATCTGCTCTTTCTGCTCCCTTTCAGACATGAAGCAAAAAAAGCCGAGGTGCTGGAGAAGAATGTGGACAGTGCCAAGAGGTTCCTGACCTAATTTAAGCAAAAGGTTTTCTTTCTTTTCTTTGGGGTTTTTTTTTTCATTTGTTTTTTTTTTTTCATCTTTCCCTCTCTATTTTGGTTTCCTCCACAGGGATCAAAGCTGTCAGTCATTAGAAACAACCACCTGAAATTAACTGTCACTGGGATTTAAAATTTTCAAACACCTAAGGAAGGAGAGAGAAGAAACTGGAATAAGGTCATGGTGTAAAAGCTMCTTCCTGAAGTGGTTAATGAATATTTCCCTTATGTATCTTGACAGTTTTGAAAYGTATGTGGAGGGAGGAAATTTACTATACTGTTCAGTAATTGTTTATCCTTGYCAAAATAAGTTAATTAAACTGAGGCTCTGATTAAAATGAAAAGGTCTGGCTCATTTGAAATATTAATTTAGGCCTCTATTTCCACAATCTGCCTGTGAGGGTCTCCGCGAGAGAGCAGGGCTATGTTTGTTAAGCAGTAAAGCATTGTTGCAAGGAAAGCCAACCTTTTATTTGTTTTTAATGTTGTCTGATCTCTTTCCCTGAATTGGCCTGGGTCTGCTGACCTTTGGGGCAAACTGCAAAGCCTCTCTTTCACTTGCACTAAGGATGAGTTTATGGTTTGTGTTTGAAGTAGGAAGGGAGTTGGGAGAAATCTGTGGTCTGGGTTTGGGGTATACCTTTTTGGAGGTTCTCTTCCCTGCTGATGCTCTTACCTAGCCCTGGTAGCACCACACATGTAGGATTTCCCCCCATCAATCTGTGGKACTGGCAGACACTGCTCTAGCAATGAGACAAGAGACAGCCTCTAACCAGCCACACTGAAACATTTAAAATAAAGAATGTTGATATAATTTCAWAGACTTCTCCCTCTCTCCCCCCAAAATAATTTAAATTCATTTTTTCCATATAAAATTTCCAATCCCTGGGATATTCTGAGTATATTCTGCACCTTTCTGAATTAAACCTTTTTTCTCACTTCTTACACACATAAATAAAATAAATTTTTAAAAGAGAAAGTATGCCTCCCCTTACTTTCTCTATCAGCTCTGAGTAACTATTACTATAAGTAATAGTTATAAATGTATATATATATTATTGTATAAAATGTATATATATATATAATATAAATGTGTATATATATTATTATATAAATATAATAATAATATAAATAATAGTATGACTATTAAACCTATGTGCCTCTCTAGACAAGGAATTCAAYTGTGTGCTATAACATATCCCAAAAAAACAGGAGAACCCAAAATGTTCTGTCAGGGTTAATGTCACAGCCCTTGGTCTGTTTAAAAGTTCCAGGARACCTGGGAAACTCCTTCACCCAAATCCCATATGAGGAATTATGGACCAACAGCAGAAACTGGCTCTTCCTGTGCAGGAACTCAAAAACTCCACCAGCCATATGAAACAATGCCTGTTTTCCTACAAAATGAGCAGATCCATGGCATAAAATTCCATGCAAATCCTGTTGTTTTGCTGTCTACACTGACACTAAACCAACTAGGAGAGAATCTCTTCATTTCCACTGGACAGCCCCGGGTAATGCTGGTGGTGCAGTGCATTCCACAATTCCAGAGGGTGGCCCATTGTTCCTCTCCTCACCCAACAGCATCTGCTGCACTGCAGACCCCAGCAGGAAGGGGGAAGATTCCATTTGCTCTGCTGCAGTCACTGGCCCAGAGGAAGCTCAGGTATTAGGTTATTTAACGTTGCTAACATTTGCCTGCTGACTGAGAATCTCAGACACAGACTTTAAATCAGGCTGTAAGGAKATGCCCTGGCACAGCAGAGAAACAGGTTTCCAGAAACAGAGACTGGCACACGTTAAAAATTGGTATTGCCAAAACATTTGTGGAATGAAAATATTTTATCCTGACAGCCATTGGGTTAAAGCACACCCACAACAACAAGGGGTTGCCTAAACTCTCTTCCTCTCTTACACCCTGTGTCCCATCAGAGCTCGAGTGAGGATGCCACAAAAAGTGTCCTTGCTCCAGTGCCACCTCAAGGGTGGGAATCCTGTGGAAGGCCACATTGCACAAACTGAGCAGGCAGCAAACCAAGGCACCTAAAGTGCTGCGTCCCTGCATTTTACACCCTTGCAACTCCTTTGCTACTCAGCTTCTCCYTCCTCACCATCACCATGCTACACTCCCCGCAAGCCAGGGCAGAGSTGCAGGTTGAATGTGCTGCAGGGAATGATATTTTCTACAGATCTGTTTATAACCAGTAGATACTCCAGATTCAAGGCATTTTTGATATTTTATTTGTTTGTTTTGCTTTTTTTTGGTTTGGTTTGGATTGTTTTTCCCCACACACACGTATATTGACTCCAGGATTATCACAAATTGTGAAGACCATGCTCCTGCTCATCTACGAGAGTGCAGCCTGAACAGGAGGCTCTCATCTTCTCTTTTTAGGAGGAAGAGGACCCCAGAGTGAATGGAGCTCTCAGCTTAGAGCTTTTCAAAGAGAAGCAGCCTCCAGGAAAGGGTTCAATTCAAGACCAACATATATACAAGTAACTTTCTATATGAGGCATACAGGGAAAATCTGGTCTGTCATCACAGTCAAGAGATGTGTTGGGTTTATCTGCTCCCACGCTGACATTTGCTACATTTGAGAAGCCCTAGGGTATTGAGACATAAATTAAAGGTCCCAAGCATGCCATATGACCTGCTAAATATGTCTAAGTCCTTAGACACAAGAATTTTCTTAACTGAATCCCTCTGAGAACTCCATTCAGTTATCGAGTTATCAATATCTATCACCTCAATATTTTGCTATCTACATCAAAACACACATTGGTGTGCCCGCCTCAGACTGAATCCCAACCCTGTATTTCAGTCAAGTTTACTTATGGGTTGAGTTCTAGAAGCCTGTATCAAGAGCACAGTGATAATTCTGCATTTTTAGGAGGTCACTGCTTAGGCCTGGGGCCATTTAACATTTTCCTCAACAAACACCAGTCATAGTTTGGGAGTCAGCACAGACCAGGGACCASTCCCAGCTATCAATTTAGAGGCAATTAGCCTGTTTTGAAGGGTGAGATTTATACAGCCTGGAGGAGAGCCACACCATCCTCATCAGCCCTTGTGCCTCAGAAAGATCCCTCAATGTGCTCCTACRCTCTGAACCCTTGTGTGATGTGGCTGAAGGCCAGCTAAATGGGATTTACTGGGATTACAGTTCTAGATTTAGGTTCCAAAATCTCACTTTATTTTTAACACTTAGGTCTTAATTAGAGTTGGAGAACTAAATCAGGCTGTGATAGTTTAAGAATAAAATTAAATCTCTATCAGAAAATATTTTGCCTGATTTATTTCAGGGAATATTACTTTAAAATTCCATTATGTCATTTAATATTTCWGTGAAATTCTTCTATTTAAAATTCTGTTAATAAGAGTGCTGGGAGCAATGGAGACCCCAGAGCTTGCAGGATTTCTTGGGTCAGATAAGATATTATTTATAGATAGGTTTATATGTAGATATTATACCCAAACATCTGGTTGGAAACGAAAATTCCTCCTGTGCTTTCAAAGTTTTTTTCATTCCACCTTCAAGTGAATTTCCAGGGAAAGTTAGGGCTGCATCCTCCTCCTTTTGGCATCCCARATGCAGGAGCTGAGCACAAAACAAGAAGGAGCAAAGTCCCTCTCTTGAGTCTAGCTCAGCTCACCTGCTTGGCCTCCATAAAATATGTATTCCCTTATCTGTATTTCCCTTCTGAGAATGTTTATGTTTATTTTCCTTGTACAAAACATCCCCACTCAGTCCATACTTGCACTCCATCCCCATTGGTGTGGATCTTTCCCTCTATTACAGTACAGGCATTTGGCAAAACAAGATAAGAGCAGAGAGCTTTGTCACTACCCAAAGGCTAAAACTGAAAAGCCTCTAAGTGGGAGTGTTTTTCTGATGGAAAGTGAGGCACCAGCTGCTTCTCAGGGTTGAAACCTTTCCCTGAACCAGCACCTCTGTGCTTGTGCTATGTGGTTCCTCTCCTTATATCTCTTTTAATTTTCATTTAAATCAAGATTGTTTTGTTAGAGTTGTCTCACATAGTGAAAAGGAAGGAAAGCATGAATAGACTATTGATGGTTCTAGCTTCATATATAATGTATATGCCACTCTTATCTGTGGAAAATATTAKCTTTATAGCAGAATATATTTAGGAAGTCAGAGTACTTGGTTTGTTTTGGCTGGAGAGGGGTTTCAGGGTGACTGGCCACATCTAGCAGCAACCTAAGAGTCGAGATGCTCGAGTTGTGTTTTCCCCTCTTCCTGTGTTACCTTACGAAGCCACGGGGGTTTTCTCTGCTTATGTATGTTAAATAACTGTCTCCAGAGCTGCAGCAGCATGYTCCTGCACTCCCTCAGAGCAGCCTGTTTTCCTCCCCACAAGCCCATGTGGATGCCTCTCCCCYAGTTTCACAGGAGGAAAGAGAGAGGGAACATTTTCCAGCCTCACAGTGCAGCCATTTTAGCTCAGGCTCGCGGCGGCTTCTTCCAGCTTTCCCACCAACACTTTAACTCTTACAGGTGCCTTCACCATCACTGGCTGTCTCTGCCCTAGACAGGGGCTCCATTCAGAGGTGAAAGAACAGTGGAGAMGGTGCTGTTCTCACCTTGTACAGGGGTTATTCCTTCTGCCAACAAGAAGAGGTCAGGCAGCCCCACAGCACAGTTATGGGGCAGAGGTTGGGATAATCCCTCCATCCCCAGACCTGCCTGCTTCCCACTGCACAGCAATGCTGCTTTGCTTAAATTCTGTCAAATCCTTTGAGATCAGCAGATGGAAGATAATGCAACTGCACCGTTCTGGGTCTGTGTGACTACAAAGGAGTAGGATTCTCTTCACAGAAGCTTAGATTTGTTGATTATATTTTTCCCTCACTTAATGGGAATTTCTGAAATCCATGGAGTAGAAATTGTTTTGGTGGTGTGCTGAGGGGTGTTGAGCCAAACATCTTGAGAGAATTTATCCCTATCCATAGAAATGCATGCAATGAGAGGAAGGTAGAGAAGAGAAAAACCTACTTCTTCCTGCTTCACGTGCATTTTCGTGAGAGCAACAAATGAGACAAAAAGGAAGAGAAATTTCCTGAGGTCCAACTGGGACTGGAGTCCAACCATGACAAATAGAAACAGTTTCTGAATGAAAATTCAACCCCTGTCCAGGCTCACAGCCTAAACCAGGRGCACCCTTGAGCAGGAAGGGAACCAAGGCAGAGATCTGCAGATTGCACACTCTGATCTGTTGGAGGGGATGTCAGTCATTTCCAAAATCGAGTATGAGGAACCTGAACCTCTTCTTAAACACAGGACCATGGCTGCTCTTAGCACTGACAGAAAGACTCAGTTTGGCTTAATGAGGAAAATTATCCCTCTKCATCTCTCCTATGTGTTAGATCACAGTCCTCCAGACCAAACCAGCGTGGTTATTGACACTAAGCTGTTTAGATCCCCAGAAGACACGGATTTTCAGCGCTGAGCACTGGCATAACCACAAACAGATGAAGGATAAATTCTCCTCAGCCACTCACCTGATATGCAGGATATGCAATTTAGCAGGCTTGTGTKCACCTCCAGCAGCTTGACGATCTTCAGCGGGGTGCTCACTTTGAAATGCTCGAGYAGTGGTGCTCGTCTCCCCAGCTGTATCCTGCACAACAGGAACTTKGGTTCTGGCAGAGGAAGGAGAGAGAAGGCACATGGCAGGAGCTGCTCGAGCCCCCTTCCCCAAGGAGGAGATTCACAAGCCCATTTTGCACAACGTGGCGTATTCCAAGGACAAAGGCAAAACAGCTCTTCAGAAATTTCTTCATGAGCTGGAGATAAAAGTAATCCCTGCCAGGGATGGCTTAGCAGCGTGCATATATGGGGGAGGAATTTCAGAGGAAGGGAAATACCCCTCCACCCCATCCTGAGTTTTCAGTAGTACTTTGTAGTTCTGCCCACTTTTGAAGTAGCTTAAAAGAAATGGAAGTATTTGGAATGTTTTTACATGAGAAATACTTCCTTTTGTATAATTAAAATTATTGTGGTTGGCTCCTAGAGTGAGAGGCTCATAAATTTGTTTCCAGTAGCAAACAGTATGGTTAATACCCATCCTATCAAACTGAGTTAACTCGTGTTCATTTTGGGCCTCATCCAGAGCTTATTGATGTCAGAGGAAAGAAACTATTGACTTAAATGGGCTTTGGAGCAGACCCTACAAGGTGAAAAGAACAGATAGTCTGGTTATTTCTGCCACAGAGAAAAGAGATATCCMGTGAAAACAAATAGGCAAAAGTCAAAATAAAGTAATAATCAATTTTTAAAATATTAAAAACCAGACAAAAGAACATCAGCAACAATTTGCTTTGTGTGACCCAGGGTTGTTATAGGGAGAGGCAGAGAACCTCGTGGTGCAGAGGGTGACCACAGCTCTCAGAAATCAGGAGGAAACATAGTGAGATGAAGGAAATTTGCCAGATTTGCCTTTCATATCTGAAAGTATAGAATTAAAACCTGACCAGGGTGAGTATTACAGGAGATAAAGTTAGGCTTTATGTGYTCTGGCCAAACCTGTGATATCAGGTTTTGAAGTTTTCCAGTTAAAACTAGAGATCACAAAAATTRCATGAGACAAAGATCCTGAAGGACACACAAACCCAGGGAAGGTTTATAAAGAATCCAGTGGTGTTTCTGACCATGTTGGATGAATTATCAAAAGCTCTGAAATGAGTTCAGTACCCAGCAGGCTTCCCATGAGAACAGGCATCTGCAATGCAAATTCCGTGCCCAAGCCCTGCAGCATGGTTGCCAGATCCAAGCATCAGAGTGATGAATAAATCCCCTTTTCACTCCCCTTACAAATAATGAAAATAAAAAGAATAAAAAATTTGAAGTCTTTTTTTATTGGCCTGATGATTTAAGGAATTTGAGTGCTGCTGGTACTCCAAAAACTCCTCTTTCCAACTGTGAGTATTGAAATYACTTTATTGTCTAAACCTAGGATGGAATACTCACTTCTCTACAGGTCTTCACTTAGGCTCCCATTTGGCTTGTCTCCTTCCTGTTTCCATATTCTTTGATTTCTTTCCTCCAGACCACATTTCCCAAAACATCCTGGAGGTGAACTTTTTCCCTACAGTGAAACCATTAGTAAAATGCCTTTTGAATTCAGGAGGGTCAAGAGGGTGTCAGTGACAGCTGACTTCACTTCTTATTTTGCAATTCTATTTAAATGTAGATAAACAATTCTGTGAAGTTCTCTGCTCTGAAAATTTCCCCAGCATTAACAGACATGGATCTCMTTTGGTCAGGAAGCCACAGCTCTCCTGTGCAATTTCCTTGTCTAAAGTCTAATAGTATTATTGGTTACATGTCCCTATAATGTCATTCTTATCCCAGTTATAGCTGCTGTGACTCTGATATTGTGGACATGGCCTGGGATATTATTTCTGACTCATCACCCTGTGTGTGCTGTGGTGTGTTCTTTCCATGAGGCCAAGATCATGCTTTGTGTTCAGCAGATTTTAAACAGATACAGAGAACTGCACCATTCAAATGTGAGCTTCAGTAAACCAAAAGATCAGCTTAAATCTCCAAGGGCAAAGAGCTGACATAAAAGTCCGGTCTTCCAAAATCTTTCACAAATCTATAAAATTCCTGYTAGGCAACCTGATAAGTCACTTGACATTTCCATACTTTGATATCTCCAATYCTGAAGGGAGGTAACACTCTTATCTTTYTGAAGGTAACATGAAGCTAATTTCTCCATTGACAGATTATTCTGGGGACTTCTGCCAAATCAAAACTTTACTAAAACCTCCCAATGAACATATGTCCAGAGGAAAAACAACACAGAGACATGAAAATAAGAGAATACCATAAAGAATCTAACCTCAGTTGACCATTGTCATTGCACATTTATGCAATTTCCTTGTTGCGAGATAAAATCCTTAATTTGTGTTTACTGATCTGGGTCAAAGCACAGCAGTGTTGAAAGAGAGGGTACAGGTTTGGTTTCTGTGTGCATCTTTAAGGCAATATCTCCTTAATTCTACACCACCAAAGCAACACCCTTTTCTATTACYAGTTTAAAGGGTGATGCGTGGTTGTTATAGGTTGTTATAGAAGGAGGTAAATTACAACTGCTTGAGAAAACAAATAGAAAGCTGTTTTAGTCATCACATTAGGGTTAAAAAAGTACAATATGATTTGGCTATGTGGTAGTAGGGATGTAAATGGAGTAGTCATATTTACACATATTATTCTGAAGGAAGATTTCCTGTTCATTTGCATAGGAGAGAAATCCTTTCATTCCTGCATTCAAAAGGGAGGGAAGAGGCCCCATCTACAAGCAAAATTAAAGGAAACAAAAAGAGAAGTGAGTGAATGTTCAAGTGCTTGGAGAAAAGTGTTGGATCAGTTCCAAATACCCAGCACTAATACTGGAGCTGATATGCCTCCCCAAAACTGAGTAAATTATTCCCTTGATCAGATAAAGGGTCTGGTGCTGCAAAAGCTCTATCAGAGCTGTTGAAATACWAGTTTTTGAGTCAAAAATTATCCTGTASACTCAGGAGCAGATATATGCTGGGTAGAGACAAGCCAAAGAGCCAAAGAGAGGGTTCCATACAAGAAAAGTTAATCTTGGAGGAAATAGATTTTTGCAGTTAAAAAGTTTTCCCACACAGAGAGAAAATAAAGCAATAATAAAACCAAACCATAAAAATCAAACAACAAACAACAAACAAAACCACAAAAAAATTTTGTTTTAATTGGTAGAATGGAAAAAAAATATTAAAAGCTAATAATATTTCCAATTCTTGCACCAAGACAACAAGAAAGAATTAATTTTGTCTGCTGATATTAACCCCAGGCCTTACCAGCCAACTAGAAAGAAATATCTTCCTGGTTTTACCAGGTAGTCTAGAAGGAAGATGAATTTATGATTAAAAGGTTATCTGACAATAAAAATAAGTGATAAACTTCTTGTACTTGACATAAAATTAATTTCTGTGTAATAATAAGACACTAATTATATTATTGCCACTTCAATATTAATTTGTAAAAATTCACTTTTTTTTWTTCCCCAGAAAGGTTTTGACATAACAAAAATTTAGCAAACCAATTGAACTTATTAAGCAAAAGACTGAATAATATTTTTAGTATGTGCTCAGGCTGTTCTGGAAAATTATCCTCACTTGAGTTGACATTGCGTTGTTTTAGTTCTCATATTAGGTGTATGTTTGTGATCTTTGTTGGTATTTACACAGAAAATCAAGTTGATTTCTCCTATCTTCAACTGGAAAAAATTTATTTAGTTAAGAATGTCCAAGTCTACAGCCAGTGCCTCYACCTGAGGTAGTCTGAAACAGGTGTCTCAAAAAGATGGGATGAATCATGCCAAAAGTAATTGTGTTCCCTCTTGACTGCAAAGGGAATTGGGAAGTTAGCTCAGCTGCAGCCTTCTCACTGAGATAATTTGAATCCCCTGATCCACCAGAGAAAAGAASTGGGACATCAGCTGGACCACTTATCTTGACCTAAAGCAGGCAACACCAATTTTCTTCTGAAGCTGCAGACCTGCCTCTCTTCATAAAACATAAAGTGAGCTTTGATGCCTTAGCTTTAGCCAACTAAAGTGAGAGAATACAAACCCCTACCACAATATGTAAAGCAAGAAGTTTGTGACCCCAAAATGGACTTTTTTTTTTTTTCATTTACAGCAGTGCAAATAATGAAAGCAATATAAACTCACTAACACAAGCTATTAAACCTCTCAGGCCAAATACATCCTCCCAGCTTCTGTTGATATAAATGTGTTTCTACACCAGACCAGAAGATAAAATTTTGGASTGTATTTGCCAACCAGCATCCAGACAAGCCAGAGACCAACCAGCTCAAATCCCATCCTGTAATCCCTGTTTGTGAGTTTTCTGTTCTGAACACACAATGCCAAATTTCTTTAAAATAACTACATCAGAGACAGCAACAAATATAATATTAAAGCAACCTAACCCAAAGCTCGTTCCAAGGTTACTCAAAGACACCCATTTCTTATCAAACAAATCACTCAAAACCAAGATTATCACCAGATATAGCAACATTGACATCCGCATTTACCTCAACTCATATCACAACCCAAATGTGAGAACACCCAAAAAAACGCAGCTCCAGAGCCAAGTCCCTCCCACTGCCAGTGCACAACTGACCACAAAAGTCATCAAAATTACATCCCTGACTCCTGTCTGGGGCTGTTCTTTAATTTAACCCTTTTGTCTGCAGAAATTGGGACAAACACATAGGTCTGAGCAAACAGTGAGAAGATGAAACCCCACCTTTCCATCCTCTTTGCTCAGTGAGTTGCATGAGAAAATAGGAAAAGCTGCTATTTTTTAGGGTGTCAGATGCCTACACATGGCAGTGTGGCCCCTTTAACCCTCCCTGCAGCCAGCTCAGGTGTCCTAAGGTGGGAGATTCACCCTGACACTGCCAAGATGTGACTTGGAACATGCAAAGCAAAAAACATCTCAGAAACTCCCCTGGGAAAAGTCTTGCTTGACAATGGAAGGAGTCTAAGAAGGGCAGATTTCCTAAAATACATCAATAATAAAAAAGTTGCCTACTCCATTAAATCACCTTCTCTTGTTCCTCCCTCAGACATTTCTGTTTGTAGATACATTCACATATTTGTGAAAGGGAAAAGAAAGGAGGAAAGGAAGAAAGGAGGAAACAAAGAAAGGAAGAACGGAAGAAATAACTACTTTTATTAAGTTTAGTAATTGAGCTACTAAAAAAACAAATCAGATTTTTTGCAGTCCTAAGATGAAACATCCAAAAATCTTATGAAAGAACTTTTAGTTTTCAAGAGCTAGTCATTTTAGGAAGGCAGCTTTATGCCATTTCCACAAGCCCAATCATTATTAAAAATATTTTACAAGATCTGGATGCACAAAAGTACTGAGACACTGCAGCATCTCAGGCTGTAACTGCTAGGATGAGACACAAACCTTTTGCTTTTGATTATAAAGAGATACTCTCATGTTTTAATGCTTCCCAACTCGGGCACTCAAAGAAAAGYAACAAAAAATACTGAAAAGAGAACAGGAAGGAAAACTCTCATTTKCCTTCCACAATGGAGTAGAATCTTYTCAGACCACWYATCCTGGACAAGGGAGAGCAGAYTCACTGYTCCCACACATCATGGAAGTTAATAGCAACACTATCATGGAAGAAAGGACTTTACTAGGAAACCTAYGGGCCAGTTGCTGGAGTACTGAGGGATGGGGAGATTATTATTTATCTCTCTTTAGAAACTGTATCTGCAGAAGAAAAAAGCAAACAAACAAACAAGACTCTCCAAAAAACCCATRAGATTCATTGAGCAACAGCACGAGGATACGATTTAAGAGCCCAGGTTGCCTGTGATCAGAAAGCAGCCTAGAAGCCTGTTCATATTCCCCCTGGAACAGTCAGTAGACAACATGCAGAAAGCAGTCTCYAGCCCAGGAACTGAGATGTAGGAAYCTTCCCACCCAAATGAGCTCTCAATCATTAAAGAGGGAATTTTCCTTCAGGCGTTCAATTATTTTTTAGACATGTTTATATGGGGAGTACAGAGCACCTGAACACTCTACTGAGATAAAGCAGAGATTCAGATTAGATATTAGGAAGAAATTCTTTATTGTGAGGGTGGTGAGGCACTGGAACAGGTTTTCCAAAGCAACTGTGGCTGCTCCATACTTGGAAGCATAAAAGGCCAATTTGAATGGGGCTTTGAGATGCCTGGTCTAGTGAAAACCCCTGTCCATAGCATGGGGGTAGGAAAGAGAGGATCTTGAAGGTCCCTTCTAACCCAAACCATTCTGGCTTTCTATGATTCTGTGATTAATACCTTTCTCAGGGAATTGAAAGTTTGGGTTTTGTCTCAGCAGGAACTGAGCACACATTTAGAAACAGCAGTGAAGTTTGACTTGTCTGCTTAGTTAATGACAGGGGATATGCTCATCCCACTGTGGTTGTAGGCCAGGCAGTGGGAAGTGAAGAAACTGTTTCCTAAATCCTAGATAAACCATATTTACCCTTATTCATCTCCCACTGCATCAACACTGGGGATGCTCCCTCTGCTTTGTCAAGCAAGGACAGGTTTGGGGTCATGACTGGATGGGGCAGTGAGAAGTCAGTCATCTCCAGGTTTAGAAACAGTAGAGTGCAAAGCAAAAACTTAGTGTTTCGTAATGTTTTAGTGAAGGCAACTACCCAGATCCCATTCTGTGGAGGACTTCATAAAATGCATACAGAATTTTTATGTTGCATATAGAAGCCAAACAGATTAATGCAGGCTCAAAAAGTCCTCATATGTTTAAGTAGTAGGGGAATAGAGGTACTATATAAATGTAATAAATAAAACTATACTTAGGCCAGGATCTGTAGGAGACAGAAAATAGCCCRGTTGCATTAGAAATCCATTATGGTTCCCATTTTTGTTAGTTTAGAGACTCTGAGCACAAGTGGAAATAAAAAYGAGCTGCTGGTTTGAAAACAGAGCAGACTGAAGGCAGTTTGTTTAAAGCTTCTGCAYGATTGTGAATTAACACTATAGAGGGTTAAATGTAGATGCAGTTTCAGGACAAATGCAGGGGAAGAAGTTTCCAGCCAATGTAAAGCAACAAGCATTCTGGAAAATGAGCTTCCAAAAATTTTCCCTGCTGTTGTGGGCTGAGTTAAACTGATATGCAGTAGGAGAGGACAGAGCATTTCCCCTGGAAAATGAGAAGCACATGGGAAATAAAATTGCCAGAGTTTTTTGCTTGGAATTGAAAATTGTTGAAGGCTGAATTCTTTAATGTAGGGGGTTTATCAACAGAAACAGAATCTGTGGTTTCTATCTGAGTAGCAGTGAGGTCTGCAAAAGGTACTTCCTGCTGATGAAATTATATAGCTAGAGATTTCAGTCCAGATTTTGTACTCAGGAAGCCCTTGAAAACTTGTTTGCCCCTGTCAAGCTGTGGGAATTAATAGATTTAAAATTAACTACTGACATATTTTTTGAGGCAGTCCAAACCTGTCACTGCAAAGATCCTGGTGCAAGTGGGATGGAGAAGTGTCCCTCTGTGTCACAGTGGGCAGGCGAATGGGCAGTGCTACGAGCAGCAGCTGACCAAGCTGTTTTCCCTAGGCTGGAAGGCAATTTCCATTACAAGATGGCACAGCCYTCTCTGTACCACCATATCCTTATCCCCCAAGGGGATATTTACAGACAGCTAGCCACTGTGATCACAGTTTTCCAATATCTCCCTTCATTTTCGGTGTCTGTGCCAGTGAGSTGTCCCAAAAGCATCCAATTATCAKRTTCTGGGGACTAAAACACAAATCATTCCCTTTTTGCAATGGTTTAGCAGAACACCAAGTAAAGAAGGAGCCCCAACTCATACATTCTGTAAAAAAAAAAAATCCAAATTTCTATTTTTAGTGTTTTTTTCATGAAGATGATGAGTCTTATACTGGTGTTACTTGAAGGCCAAAACCTTAAAACTAAACTGTGCAACTTATCTATAAGTTGCATATATACATATAAAAGAGGCAGCAATTGCCTCTTTCCTCTTTTTCACCTCTGTACAAGGAARGGGAARATTTAAGTACAATGGGAAGGAATGYAAATGGAACTAAATCAGAAGTGGTAAAATGAGTTATGACATTGAAKAAATAGTTGTGGGAACAAAAGCAGTGAAAACATTTGACACCATCAGAATGAAGCAACAACRTGAACATCAGCTGTGATCCTGCAGTCTGATGAGGACAGCTATTTCCCATATTTCACATATGGAGAGTGGTAAAAATGTTTCACCTCCCCATATGCRTCTAACTGGGGTCTAAGGACAAGCAATTAATATAAAAGCTGGGAAAGAGAAGATCTGAAAGGGGAAAAAAGATCCACAGAAAGTGTGACTCCTGTGAATCAAAAAGCAGCTCCCCCTCCTTCATGGGTGGCATAAAGCAGCATGAGAAACAATTTTGAAAGCGTAATCCTACTGCTGGGTGGAATTTTTCAGTTCCTAAAACAGCCTGAGTTGTTACAAGGGCAGGTAGGAGTTTCTGCTTCCAGGAAATTGCTTTGCCTTTCTGAATAGCACAAGCTTTTCTCCAGCAAGTAGGCCTATGAAGAAGTAGAGTGCTCCTTTAGGGCATGTTTCTGTCCTGAGGATATCAATGAGAGTGTTGCTATTAACTGTTTTGGGAGCAGGATATGGCCCATAATCTGATTAACAGATGCTTTGAGTCTGTGTAGACTGAGTTTTCAAAGACATACACAGATAAAAGACTTTTACTTTCATGTCACACTTATCTTTCTTTGTTGTAGCGTAAAAGTCTGTAAAATGTTACCTTACTCTTAACTCATAATACAGCTGTTTTACTTATGCTCAAAATATTTCACCCTGCCAGGGCCATCATGGTGGATAATCTAATTATATAGTTAATTCCAGACATGCATTGTGGCCTTCAGGGAAATGACAATTTGGGACTAGATGTTTCACTTCAAGCATGGCTAAGTGCTGACAGAGAAGGGGAGCAGCAACATCCCTTCTGAGCAGCAACAATATCAGCCATTCTAGTGAGAGTTAGGCAATCTGCTGGGAAGGGAAGGCTGTGGTTTGTGTCTTTGGGCTGAAGAGTGAAATCCTGGTGGGGAGATGGACAGTCCTTAYTGGGTTTGCCTGGACAGGTTTTGATAGCCCTGGGCTGCAAGAGTGGCTTCTGTGAGAAAAAGAAAGTTTCCTCCATGGCCAGAAGAGACAATTTCAAAGAGCTCCAATACTGGGCTGGCCAAGGCTGGGCCAGTCAGAAATGGTGGTAACACCACTGTAATAATACATTTAGAAGGGAATTWAAAAGTTATTACAGAGGTAATTGCGGCCAGAGGTRAGAGTGTGTGAGAGGARCAGCTCTGCAGACACCCAGGGCAGTGGAAAAGAAGGGGCAGGAGSTGCTCCAGGCACTGCAGCTGAGATTCCCCTGCAGACCCTGGTGCAGCCCACGGTGAGGCAGCTGTGCCCTGCAGCACGTGGAGGGCACAGGGATTCMGAGATCCACCTGCAGCCCATGGAGGAGCCCACACCAGAGCAGGGGGATGCCCAAAGGAGGCTGTGACTCCAYGGGAAACCTGTGCTGGAGCAGGGTCCTGCTGGGGACCTGTGAACCCATGGAGAGAGGACTCCACTCTGAAAGAGATTTCCTCAGTTGCTGCTCTTTAAAAGTTGTTTCGCCTTCTGTGAAAGATGCTGAAGCCACAGCATGGGGAGAGGAACAAAATCCTTCCCTTGTGTCCAGGTTTAGATTCSTTTTCCCAGTTGCCAAGCAGGTATGTCAAAGGGTCCAGCTTACCCAGCAGTGCATTAAGAAGCCCTTTCCCAACCTTAAAAATGTCAGCCTCRTTTCTTTAGAGTTGAGGTTTTTCTCTCTATTGGACAAAATTGATTTTGCTCAGAAATCATGCTTCTTACCTTCACATCTAAGCCCAACAGGACTCAGACCTCAGCTCTCTCCTTGCAGGTGCTATGAGTTTTTCTTCTCTCTCCTGACACTCTTGGTCTTGTTCACAGTCCATCAGGTTTGGATCTCAGTCACAGAGCCTTACACTACACCTAGAAATATKTGGAAATAAAAAAAAATCAGGCAACCTGGTGTGTGCCAGAAACAAAACTGAACTTTCAACCTAGAGGTTGACAAATTCCATTTACCCTGAATTTACTCCGTTATGGCACTGTGAGTTTGGAATAAGGATTTCTTCTYTCCATTGGAAAGGTGGATTGAGATTGTTCTAAGGTGAAAGTGAAACATGTCTTTTTTAAGTGGCCAACACGACCTTAAGTGGTTTTGCTGACAGCTGGCACCCACCCGAACCCATGCAAAAGCCCTCTGCAGATATATTTTTCCTTTTTGCTTCCCAAATAATCCACATATACTTCAAAGAGCAGCAGGGCTCACTCCTTACAAGAGGAGTACAAGAGGGAAAAGCYTCAAGCTGCACCAGGTTTATAGTTTGGRTATTAGGCAAAATTAYTTCACTGAAAGGRTMGTCAGGCRTTGGAACAGGCTGCTCAGGACAGTGATGGAGTCACCATCCCTGGAAGTGTTCAWAMAAACCATATAGATATTGTGRTTAGAAACATGGTTTAGTGGTGKGCTTGGCATTGCTGGKTTRTAATGGTTGGACYTGATGACCTTGGAGGGCTTTTSCAACCTTAATGATTCCRTGATTCTAAAAAGTAGCATGGAAAGGTTGTTRCTGCTCCAAGGGCTGCTGCAAACTACAGCTGATGCTCCACCATAAGAACAGCTCCAGACTTTGCCCATGAGAAATTGCAGAGGATGCTGAGCCTTCACAAACATGTATGTAATTCATGTGTGTCTCGAGTGTTTGGATTGAAGTCCATTGCTGTTGTTCCTGTACAATTTCCTGTCCATTTCCAAAACCAACATGGAGCATCTTGCTGTTTCCTGATAGATCACCTCATTTATTATTGGTTCTGCCACAACAGCGGGCAAAAAACCCCTGCATAATCCTTGGCTGATCACAGGGGCTTGAGTTTTTCAAAATTACTCCGTGTTGAGATTAATTTGTTCCCAGTGATGTCAGAAACTTCAGTTTCCTGCAGCAGTGTGGAGACTGGTGTGCACCTCCATGCAGYCATTCAGGCAGGCAGAATGAAAGGAATTTGTATTCCCAAATCCCAAACTGCCATCCTAAAACCTCCCTAGCACGAGGAGTCACTCAGCCTCACCTCACTTGKTTTTGGTTTGAGTTGTCCAGGCACTTCAGGCTGCACGTGCASTGAACCTCTCTTCTCCTGGCAAGGCAGGGTGGAACCACCCTGCCTGGTGTCTAGACAGCCTCACAGTCTCGGAGGAGTTGCTCCTCTTCCTGGGTCTCATGGAGAGGCCAGACAGTCAGGCATCATCAGAGCATTCCTGACATGAATCAACAGGCTCAAAAGCCCTGGAAGAAGCACTGCTGACTACTGCTTTGTGACTGGCAGAGTCACCTTGGCATTTACACCACAACCTTTAGGCTACATCACTTGTCTAAGCACTGGGAAACTTAAGTGTTCATTTCCTAATTTAGCTTGTTGCTACTTCCATCCCCTAGAAAGACCAGAAGATACTTGGCAAAGGAGTACTCTGCACTTCCTTCTGGTGTTGGGCAACACCTGCAACAGCAAGGTCAAGCTGAAAGAAGTCTTGATCTTAGTGCAGGGCTCATGGCATTCAGCTGGGAGAAACATGCTGGCTCCTGTTCCAAACTCTTTCCAATATCACCTATGACACTTAGCACTGATGATCATTTGCTTGAGGACAAAAACATTCCAGTATGCATGAAGCAGCTATTAGGAGTCCCAATTATTCCTCAGAGTGCTCTAATTATGGTGCCGGAAATTTAAGTTCTTCCTGGTTTATTCTTTATTTCAGTTCCTTTCTCCAGTGCTTCAATTTTTTCCCTCTCCATCTCTCTGCAAAATCTAATCCACACTTCCTCCACAGGACAGGAGGTTTCTTTCTCACAAAAAAAGATGCACACAAAAACTTGAATGACTTCAGGAAGGGAAGGGACTTGTTCCTTGCATAAGGTGGTACGTAAAACTACCGTGGGCATCCCTAATGCAGACTTCTGCATCTGGGCCATTTTCCTCAAACTCCATTGACAAACAATGGAGTTAAGTGGTTTATTTTTGCAGCTACTTTTGGATGTGAAAAATTATGCCCAAATGCTTCCTTCATTTCCTCAACTGGACAATAAAGGCAGCTGAGGGAGASTGGCTCATGTGTGGAGTTGAACACTGCTGATATTTTAACCTCGGTGCATCTCACCCTTCACATTTTGCACGACCTTATTTAACAGAACTATTTGCAATGACCCAAGACAATCAATCCATGTACCTCTGAACTGAGGAAAAATTGGACTCAAGAAGAGATCAAACTTTGTACTCTGATGTAATTTCTAGTCTTTAGATGTATTTTCTCTTTCTTTTTTTTTTTTTTTCCTAAGAAGTCTAGTCAAGATACCCCTCTCGCTGTTTCTGCTGGTGAGAGGCTAARGCATGACTGTGATTGATGACTCTCTTCCCCAGAGAAGTGGAATTGCATCTGCTGAACTCCTGCTCAGAGGAGGACAGAGCTCATAACTGGCTGAAAGCCTCCTCAGGAATGCTGACACATGCTACACTAATTCACAAAAATGTGAAAGCAATCTCCTGGACATGACAATTCAGTGACTGGCTGCAGTTAGCAAGTGATTGGGAACATGATCTAAAACTTCAGCCTCTCATTTATCTCAGGTTAAGTGTTGACAAAACACTTYTCAGACTCTAYGAARTGCAGACATGTTGCTGAGGCATTTMRGCAGGAATTCCTTGGCTTCAKCCCTTGGACAACCTTGTAGTTGAATAGTTAAAGGAAGTTGGTCAGAGAAATTATTAGCATTAATTATTTTTGGCTCTGTCCGTGTGTGTGTGTTTAGCAAAAAAGGTAAATACAGTTTTTAATCTGATGGTCTGATGTCAATTTAGCTACATAAATCACAGTTTGGAGTTTCTGGTGACTTTGCTTTTACCCAAGCCCACTCTGCCAACAATTGGCTGTGTGGCCACCATGGCTTCATAGAATTAGAGAATAATGGAAATTTTTAGGTTGAAARTAATGAATCCAATCATTAACTCAGCATTGCCAAGTCCACCACTAACCCATGTCCCTAAGCACCACATCCTGATGTTCCATGAGCACTTCAGGGGATGGTGATTCCAACACTTCCCTGGTCAGCCTGTTCATGTGTTTGACCACTCTTTCAGTGAAGAAATTTTTCCTAATCTCCAATCTTAATTTTCCCTGGTCGTAAAAGACCCTCTGGAAAAGCTGACACAGGTTTAGTAAAACATTTCATTGTTTTTGTGATCTGATAAGCAGAGATGGAACTGCTGGCATGAGGAAAGAGAAGGTCAAGTGCCTCTGAACATACCCCATGCAGGTTTTACTCCAGGTTGTGAATGCTCCTGGCACATCCCTGCTGAGGCTGCAGCTGAGCAGGAGGTGAGACCATGGGATCCTGCAGCCAAACTACTCCATCTTCTTGTTCACCAGCCTTTAAACAAGTCACTGCTTGGCAAACTGCRTTTTCAGCAGTGCTCAGGGACAAATTTTTAAGGCTCACAGGTTGGACTGTGTTTATAAGACTGCTCCATGCCTGCAGTTCACCCCAGATTTAAGAGTTAGTTGCTACCTACATAGTCCCATGTGAAAAAAAGGAGTGAAGAATTGGTTCCTCCAGGATTAACTAAAAAGGGAAAGATATAATTTTGAATGGAAAAATGCTTCAGACCAGTAATTTCTAAGAATAGAACAAGAGTTCATTTACTATCATATCTTTCACAGAAATCTACCAGGAGTTGTGTTTGGTTTGGGTGTTTTTTGATGGTAAAATCAACAGTTAAAAAAAAGAGAGATAAATATAAAGAATTCAGGAAATAAAACCTATTCTRAACTTCTAAAAACTTCTTCCACAAGTATATTTGCACATAGAAAACCTGACAAAAGTATTTTGGAGCATTAAATATCTCTTTTTGCTATTTCAGGCCCATGGGTTTACTCTCCATACCATCCCTGGGTTTTCTTTCTCCACCTTCTTCCTCCTTACCCTTCCCATGTTTTGGCAGGATAGCCCAAGGGCTGTTCTGAGCAGTGCCAGGTTGTTACTCCTATTTGCACAGGAGAGGAGCTAATCCTGCAGAGCTTCTTGATATAAAATTAAAATGAAAGCTTTGTGCTAATAATTTCCTTCATGAGCAGACCAGAGCTCCACATGGGATTTGTGTGTTTTTTCCATTCAAGGATGTAAAATAGYTTGGAATGCTGGACTTTTAAGAGCAGTTGGTCATCTTATCTGATAGTCAGAAGGGCTGTAGTCCAAACTCTTCCCTCAAATTCAACTTGAATTTAGYTATTAGCAATCTACAATTAATTCCCTGGCTTGAATCCGTTGCCTTCTCTAATTAAACAAAATAAATCTCTCTACAGATAGAAGAACATTTTATATTCAGGTAAATGGTAAATATGCCCTTCAACACTTATTCTGATGGCAATAAAACAAAGTCAAAGGTTYCAAACAAATCTTACTGAAAACACATTTACACCACAATTATTTCTACAAAAATGAAGGGAASAAGGTACAATTTAAACTGAGTYGTYCACTTCAGAACTTGTTTTGCTTTCCATAGGCTCCTATTCCAAATAGCAGCATTTATTGACATTTAGTCATGCAGAAAGGGGCTAGTTTTGAATGGAGATGTTGACTGTGGATGCARCTTGCTGACATTGGCACAYACTGCTTGGKTTATGATCTTGGGGATGGAAGATGCATAAAGTTGAATGAGAATAAGAGTTCAAATCCTGATCTTTGCAAAACACTGCACTGGCAGACTGTCTGTAGCAAAAATTATGCAAAGCCTGTCCATCAGTTATAGCTTTGAATGATTCCCACAGCAATGGAGACTTTCCTGAAAAAAATGGCAGAAAAATTTCTGGGGTATGAATGTCAAAGTAGTGGGGTTTGATTTTTGAAGGATGTGGTTAAAATTTRACCTCATTTTTCAGGTGAAGCTCAGGCCATTATCTCAGCTTGTGGCAAAACAACGCAGTTCTATTATGCAACTTTTTGTTTGGTTATAGGATAATTCAACTGGAAATTATCTAGTCCAACATGCTGGTTGAAGTAGAGAACAGGGCTAGCTTGACCCTCCTTTATCTGTATCATTTCCAAGTTCTGAAAGTAGACAAATCAAGCCATTTCACTACAATCTTTCCTATTTTTTTCTGTCCCAATCTTCAGGTTCATGCCAAATCATGAACTGCACAGGAAAAATATTTGCTTAAGCAAATGACATAAAAGCTTGGTGCCAAAACTTGACACATGCTGAGCAGTTCTTTAGAAATTCTTCTGATGCTAATTGGTTGTGAAGATCCTTTACAAATCCCTAGCCCTCTCTTATTTCAGYTCCTATTTCTCTATGGCTCTTAATCACACAGAATYAYAGAATTGGTAAGGTTTGAAGGGATCAGTGGAGGTCATCTACTTCAAATTCCCTGTTCAAGCAGGAGTGCTGCCCTAGAGATGTTACTCAGAATTGTGYCCTGATGGYTGTTGMATATCTCCAGAGAAGTAGMTTCCACAATCTCTCTGGGCAAATGCATCCAGAGGTTTCCTTTCAAGACAGATGTAACAGTTGCTTGCACTGTGAGGCTCTGAGACACTCAGAGAAAACCTAATAATTAAAGAATGGGACAGAAAACAGAATCAATCTATTTTGTCCATTGAGCTTGTCCTAGAACTAGAAACAATGAGTGCACCAGAACCAGACCACACTGGAAAATATAAAAACAATCCCAGTTTTTGGGAGCTGGGGTTGGAGTTTGGAGTTATGAGGATTGTTTTCTTTTGTTTTCCAAGTTGYGTTCATTGTCATCTGCAATATCCTTTGACGGCTGAGTGAGCTTGTAGGCTGAGCAGTTTGCAGCTTTCTTTGCTGTTGAAAAGGAATCTCATATGTACACCATACAAGTTGGTTATTTTATTGCTTTTTTTTTTTGGTAAACACAATTATAATTCAGAGGGGCTGGTTTGTTATTTCTGTACAATATTCTGAAAGCATTGAACAGCCTGTGTGTTATCAACTGCTCAATAATCCTGCCCCGTTTTCCTCCCCCTGCTAACAGGTTATCATCTTGCCATGCTCAGTGCTTTAGATTCAGTCACTGCTGGTGTGCAAGGAAAGCCTGCAGCAACCAAGCAGGGCATTCCTTCAATCTGTGTTTAGCAGTTAATTGCAAACCTGTTCCTTGAAGTACTGCCACAATTCCTTGCTTCGCTGCAAAGTCTTTGATATCAACCCACTGCTTTTGGAAAGATTACAACCTGTGCACTCGGTTGCCCTGGTCAGATGTGCACAAGAACATCAAGTATGAAAATAAAATTGCTCTCTCCAGTGTGTGTGAACCCAACAAACCTCTCAATTGCTGTGTTAGATGTGCTTCAAACCAGTGCAACCCTGCAGGGCAGGTGCTTTGGGAGAAAGGAAATATCCAGCCAGGGAGCTGAATTTCTGAGTGTGAGGGGAGGGATGAAATGGAGAGGGGACACAGAACATGGGGTATTTCTCACATATTTTCCCAGAATTTTGTTCACACCAAATAAAGRTCTGTTGTCCCYCCAGKAGCTTAACAYTGAGTTTTATTCTCCTYTCTGGTAATGTAAATCCAGAATGGCACCCCAACAGTGCATTCAACAGCGTTTTAATCCAGATTTATAACTTCTCTTAGGGATGAGGCAYGGCACACATTGAACAGAAAATTCAAATGAGACTTTCCAACTAAGTTGCTCAAACCAATAAACTATCAATGGTGGGTTAAATCCTGAGCACTGAGCATCCAGAACAAAAAGCTGTCCATCACTTAGRCACAGGAATGAGGTGCTGAAGCAAATAAAGCCCTACATGACTTGGACTCATGCAAATATTTAGGGTCACCTGCTTCCCCCACCCTGCAAAAAGCAGGAACATCTTCCCTTGGATCAGATTGTTCAGAGCCTCATCCAGCCTGGCTTTGAATGTTTGCATGGATAGGTCACCCACCACCTCTCTGTACAACCTGTGTGTCTCACCCCTTATTGTAAAAACAGTTCTTCCTTATGAATCTATCTAATCTAAATTTACCTCTTTTACTTTAAACCCATTACTCCTTGTCCTRTCACCACAGGCTCTGCCAAAACATCTGTCCCACCTGCTACATTGTGCTACTGAAATTACTGATTTTTTTTTAATGGTAAGATTTGTGTGATTTGAGGAGAAATATCCTAAATCACCTGGGAAAGGGAAAGAAAAAAGGGAAAGAAAGGAGAAGGGAAAGAAAGAAGGGAAGACATTTGGAGTGGAGTGCTATAATCTTTATTTATATTTTTTTCTATATTTATTTATATATTTATATTTATTTTATTTATAAGAAAGAAAGAATTTCTTTCCACTGGATTGGAGAGGATTTCCAGTAGAAACCACACTGCCCTGTTCTTCTGAGGCTCAGGTTTTATCCAGGTAGGAATGCTTGGCTCCTCCCTTGCTCAATTCTTGAAAAGCATTTCCAAGGAGCAATTCCTCCTTGGCCAGATCCAGACAGTGCTCTGCAGTTGTTCCCTTGACTTATTTCAAATGAATAAACAGGTTTTCTTGTGTGCCTCGAGCAGGTGTGCACAGGTTCAAAGCTGTGATCCTCTGTACGTCTGGTTTGGGGAGAGCCATGACATGGAGGAGGTCACAGTCAGTAAGTGAAATGCTAAGACCTTACCCCTGTCTTCCTTCTGCCTTATGAGTCATGAAAATTGACCCAGCACTGTGGAAATTTGGCAGGTGTCTCATTCCAAAAAAAAATGTTGAAGACACCKAAAAACCCTTCCCCAAAATGTGTGGTCCTGAGTTATTGCTGACAGCTTGGTCTGGTCTCTGATCCAGACCATGGATCAGAGACACAGCTGAATGCAAATTAAAAGCATCAAAATTTTGAGGGCCCTGAAAGAATCAGCATAGGTGGAGACATGCAGGCAAATATAAATGAGTAAAATAACAGCCAAACAACAGGAACCAGCTCAAATCTATCTCACTGGTCTCTAGAGTTGAGAAATTTATGCATGTATCATTATGTTCAAATATTGTTGGTATGATTTGATTATGGTTTAATTAAGCTCCATAGTTATTGCATCAAAATGCAAAAAAAATAGCATTTACTTTTAAATAATTAGTTCAAATTATAAACAATTTGCATAAACATTAGCACTCTTGCTCTTTGCCCGTATAATGGGGGCAGCTTTCCTTGCATTATTTAAAGAAAGCATGCAGAACTTTTAAAAATTAGATTCACTACAGATTATGGAAGAGGAAGTTCAATAAATAGTTCTACTGAGCACTAATGAATTTTACAATATTTGGATCCTTTCTATCATCTTNTTAGATTCACTACAGATTATGGAAGAGGAAGTTCAATAAATAGTTCTACTGAGCACTAATGAATTTTACAATATTTGGATCCTTTCTATCATCTTTTGCCAGTTTTGACTACCATCTTCCAAAATAAATCATGGCATTTTCTCTACACTTTTATAAAATTTTTTGTAAAATTATTCAGCAAACAATATTGAGAGGAATAGATTAGGAGGTCCTTGGAAACACTGTGAAATTCTGTTTATGGACAGCAATATGAAAGGAATGGTACCAGCTGAAAATATAATTATCTTTTTAGCTTCTTGTCTTATAACTAAATTTTAAATTATTCCAGGGTTTACCCTCCTACTTTGTAGAGATAAAACTTAGGCACTGTCTACAAAATTTCATGGATAAAACGCTACCGAAAGCCTAAAAAATTGTGTTGGTGGTGATCCATAATATTTAGGGTCTGTTTAGCTCAGAGRCYACAATGGTTTCATAGCTATTTTCTCTCTGATTGGTCTGGTTGCAACAATTTCTCGRGTCCAAAAATACCATCAAAATGAAAAAAAAAAAAGTTGACTGTGATTCTGAAGAAGATGTRAACTAGGAATTACTRCATGAAACATTTCCAGGAGACTATTCAGGAAATAACTAAATGGAAGTGTAGTGTAGTTTGCCTCTCTCTCWACACTGACTATAAAGGGAACATGGAATAATTMATATCCTACACTAMTTTTTCATGGATGTTCCTAGCTTCATGCAGAATGCCTTTTGGAGGACACACCCTGGAGGTGCCTCTGCAATGACAGAGAGGARTCTGCTTTATTTTCACTGTGTTCACCTAAATATTTGGTAGTAAGGAGCMATAAATACGTAATTTACTTTTTTCATCTAAAGCAAATGGATTACTCTAGTACTGCATTTCAGATTGTAGCCYGTAATTGAACCTTAAARAGTTCAATCCTTGCTTTGCTTCCCCTCTTTCTGATGCCTCTGTWTCAAATTAACTGGAGAGAGTAGCTGTGATGCAGTCATCTTTCCAGCACCTACTGTGGTGAAGACATGAGAGATTTGTGCATAAATGCAYAAACTAAYYAGATATTGATTTGCTCTTTCKTTTGTGGAAAGAAGAGCTTGAGCAGAGTGGGATCAGGAATTGCTGACTCTRTTGCAGGTCTGGGAATATCTTTGGCTCCAGTCAGTCTTACCTGGGTATAGTCCAGGATTTGCACTGGCT
>CADDXX010000737.1:286664-325510 GCA_902810485.1 Alauda arvensis | reverse complement strand
AAAMCYTYYTYCAGMTCATTCARCCTTTGCTTCCTTTAGTTATCCARTAACAACTGGCTCAGCAATCCTTACTTTTAGAAAYCTTCTATTCTTCTGTATCAAAACTTAATTTCATCTCCTCTATCTCTACATTCAGAGAGTTTTCTGCTWAGYATTCATATCTATAAAGTTTTCCTSTTAAACTTTCATCCTTCCCAACAGACTTCCAAGCTTTTTGCCTCCAGCCTGCAATATGACAATTGTTTGGAACTTCAGCTCTGCTTCTCTTGCCCTCCTTCCCTCCCTGGCTCTCTCCCTCCCACCCACCACATCACCCYCAACAGGCACTCTTCTCTCCAGGCTAAAAAGAGTTACAAAAAAATGGTTTATGARCAACCAGATAAAGTCACAACCTTTATCTGCTGAGAAATCACTTCTTCTATCTCATGACAGTTACAAGGTCTCAAGCAGGAACATGTGAGCTGAAAAAGAAAGGTCTTCCTTAGGGAAATCCTCAGCACAAGCACAAGGCAACGTCTTTTACTGCCTTTGCCCACCACTGGGCTTAGAAACATCCTCCCCTGAAATTCTGATTACAGTTCACTGCCTTTTGATGTTGCAACTACAGGTCAGAAGAATATAGATCTTAACATTCTTCTATTCAGTCATTAAAGCACTGAAGCACAGATCCTGCATTTGAAGAGACACAGCCACAGTAACTCCAATTTCCCCTGTCCTTTTGTTTTCTCTCAATTTTAGGAAATGCCCTCAACCTCAAGTTTCATAGACAGTGACAAGCAAGCACAAGGTAATCATTACATTTTTAGTTGCTGCATTCTTCACAGCATTTTGCTGAATTTGTGATCCCTTTCAAAGTTTCTTGTCAGAAAAGGAGACAGAGGAAGGACAGGTCTACACTTGATTTTCCCCTTTTGCTCCATTCAGAACAACAGAGGGTGAAAAATTCAAACCTGGAGTTTTCTTCATTTCAAATTCTTCACAGAGCAGGTTGGTGTCACCTGGTGTGGCAAATGTGGACAATAATTCCAATTGGAAAGGAACTCAGAATTCAAGTTGTGCTGCAAAAAAATCGCAGACAACTCTGTGTTTATGGTTTTTTGTTAATAAAGCAGGATTTCTGTTATTTATTCACCAGCTACAGCAGCCCCAGAGCAAAGCATCAGAGTGAGCTGCAACACAGCAAGTCTCAATTTCCAGTCTCTTTATTTGGGAGATACCTAAAAATGTTACTTTAGAAATRAATTCAAGACAGCAAAATTGTAAAAGTGGCCAAGAGCACACTTGGGATCTTCCACTTTGCCTGCCTTTCCAGTTTTCCATTGGAGACTCAMAACCACATTTTCCMCACTGGCTTCCAGGAGCAACCAGGTGCACTCAAGTGTAGAACAAGTRCAAAAGGATCATTCTTCTATTCAAAAATACTTGTGCTGTGTCACAGGATTCATGTATGGCATTAAATGTACACATGTATGACTACTTAGATATCTATCACCAAATGAGTGAGTCTGACAGTTGTTGAACAGAAAAAAAGTGAAAATTTCAAAATAATTATTCTGTAACAGTTTTAAAGCACCTAATGCAAACCTTTAAATCTTTGTTCTTTAACGGGAAGAAAAGAAAAACCACTGATGAAAAACAATCCAGAATGAATCTGAAGAGTCAGAGCAAAGAACTCAGAATAACATAATCTGTGCTTTTAATTTCAGAGATGGAGGAGGATGAAATCAGTTCCCCTTTTATCATGCAAAACATGGGCTATTAACAATTCAAATGGTGTTTTGAGTAGAGTTTAGTCACCCTTGTTGTGAAAAACAAGGGTCATCTGTTCAGACCATTATTTAGGCAGAATTAAACTACTCATTAGAAGCAAACAAAAAAAGGTACTTTCACATTCCTCCAAAATATACAAAAAGCTGYTTCATTATTCAGAAAGACACCTGAGTTTACAGAGCTTTATCTCCAAGCTGCACTGCCATGAACTTGCTGTTTTCCTTCTGAAAGGATGAGCTCAGGAAATCASTGAGCAGGAGTGACCCCCATGAGGCAATAAGCTCATCTCCTCAGGAGTGATTATTTCACTCCTACAGAGCACTGAGTTTGATGGGAATTTGAAACCCACCTCTCAGGGTCCTGTAAGGCAGGAAAGTCAACAACTCCCTTTTTGGAAATGCTAMGACATTCAAGATCTCCTGTATCTGCTCTCCATCAAAGCAGAGGAAGAATTTCCAGGGAAATCCTTCACARCTCTTCACAGAATGTTATAAATCCATTTCAAAACACTCCCCTCATGCTGATGGTGTTTCAGCATCTCCAGGCAATTCAACCAAGCTCTTCATAGTGSAAAGATTCAGCTCAGGATTCAATGGCATTTTAATCCATTTCTCAAGTTCCTGCTGATCACACCAAGCCCTGCAAGGTAGGAGCAAGAACTCCCAATATACTCCTGCCTTTTCTCCAAGCTTGGCAGTCAGACATGCAAACAGAATCTGGAGTTAATACTACCTATCTTACTTYCAGACCCAGAGAATCAGGAGTAATTTATCTTCCACCTCAGTGTTCACCCACATTCCTACAGAAGACTTGACATGATGCAGGTACCAACAGATTGATCAGATGGAAGCCACACCTAACACAACATTCCTGGCACTGGAAACCCCTCTGGGTTTAGTGACAGGGCATTCCTGCCATGGGAGCTTATGAAGAGCTGGCTCACTCTTGAGCCATAAAGATTTTCCACACAGACAGCAAAACCAGGGGCAGTCTCAGCCTGACTGCCTGAGCACAAATTGCCTAAAAAGGAGGGCCAAAAAGCCCAGTGATGTCATTTTCCAGATTGAAACAACAGAGTTCAACAGATCAGGTCACCTCAAATGCACTCCTGCACATCCAGCACACTGTTGTACCTGGAAACAACCCAGAATGCTCCCAATGTGAAGGACTGAGGGTTGCTTGCCATCTGCTCTGCTTTCTGACATAAGAAAGGAAATGATGCAAAAAACTCTTCTGAAACAYCAAATGCAGCCTCAACACCAGCAGCAGTGGCTGTTTGCTCACAGGACAGGTATGGCACCAAAATGAACTGCTCTTCACATCAYCTGCCTGCAAAATACTGCACTCACCTAAAGGGATTTCCCTTGTGGCCCCTACGGAAACATGCCCAGGGAATCCCCAGAGCAGGCAGATAAAGAACATTATTGTTTTCAGAGCTCCATTTCTGCACAGTACTAGCACACTGTCTGTACTAGAGATCAGGTGAGCCAAAATGACAAAAACTTCAGTTTTAAAGCTTTGAAACAGCTTTAAATATATACATATATATATATATATATATATATATATATATATATATATATATATTTACACATATAATTTGTGCCTTAAACAGCAAGAACTCAGGGGGGAAAATTACTTATTATAGTTGGTGCACGTGAGTATCTTCAGCCAACAGAACAACTGCTGCAGTGTGCCCAGGTGGACACAACTCCACAGCAGCAGCAGGATTCTGTATCTGCCTGTTCCTGCATCCTGACTGCTTTTGATTTCCTGCACAGAGAAAGGTAATCAAAACCCTCTTTACAATCACACACTCCTAAAAAAGAGAGTGACCTTGACTCCCTGAGATTCAGGACTGCACACAGACCAAAACCAACTTAGTTCACATACTTTGGAATACTCTGTTAAAAGCAGCTTCTCTATTCAGTGGGCTCCTGACATCATGAATTGATTTTGTGCAGATTTTCTCCTCCTACCTTATTGTTCACTTCCCAATAATACTTAAAAAGTCAGTGAGCTGCTACCTGACCCTACTGAGCCACTTTACAAGGATAGGTAGATGCAGCAATCATTACTAACTATTTAACTGCAGGGGTTTGGGTTTCCTGGAATGCAGCTGGACATAAGTCAGTGGGTATTTCAGCTATTGAAAAGTCTGCATCCTCTGAACCTCAGTTAGAGGGGAGATCAACACACTTCATTCTTCAAGGAAATCCCAGTTTTCATTCCTTGGAAAGAATCCAAACAGATAAAATGTTAAATCTTTCAAAGATCTATCCTGAGCCTTACAGGTGAGATGTGTCCTAATCTCCAAGACAAACCTCCCATCCACCTTAAATTCCAAAACAGAACTCAGACTTCCAAATGGATTTATGACTTAGTATCCTAAAGATTTAGAGCACACTGCTAGAACAGCAGAACCAAGCAGCTAAGGTGTCTAGAGCTACAGTATTTCATAAATAAGAGATGGGTGTTCCAAATACTCTGACTGTTCCCATTATCAGGCTTATGGATTCTGCCTGGAGGGACACTAATTAAAAAAAATAAAAAAGGGGAAAGGGGCAGATCCAGCAACTTCTGCTAGCATSCAAAATTGAACAGCAGTTAGAGATTTAACTGCTCATTTTGGTAAGGCAACATTGTTCTGGAAGGTGTTTTGTGGGGATATTCTTTTGGGTTCTTGGTGTTGGGGTTTTAAAAAAATGTTGCCTCTTTACTTCAGCATCTCCAGCCTGACTTTGACAATTTGAACATGTACACTCCCAAAAAATCCCACAAGGTTTCATCTCTATTAAAATGGCAGAACAATCTAATAACCCAACTGTTAAAAAAAAAAACAGATGTGAAAGCTGTAGTAAAAGAGAGTCTGTTCTATTATRGATGTGGCATGGGATATCTGTCACACTCCAGACAGCAGCCAACCTTCCCCAAGCACATGACAAATCCCTGGACACACCAGTGAGTRATGACAGGCCATGAGTGACATCAGCATGAACAAGAGAATTTTAAATGAATCACCTTTTTACTGGCATTTTTTATTTTAGTGGCAAAATAAAACAAAAACCCTCAYAGAAAAAGGCATTACCCCTGGAGGGCTGCAGAGTTTAACCCCAGGTTGCCATTCTCCACAGCCTGATCCTAGAGGGACACTGCCACCCTTGGCAGGGAGGGGATCCCAGCACACAAAACCCAGCACAAGCACATTCCCATCCCCTGGACAAAGCCTCTGCATCCAGGAGTTTGCTSCACCTCTGGTTTCTSCCACACCACCCCATCCCAGCACTCAAGTGCACATCAAATGCCTACACCAATGTGTATTTGATTGCAGAAATTACTTCCAGACATTTGTCAATGCCAGAGAAAAAAACACCCAAAAAACCCAAACAAACAAAAAAACCCCCAAACCAAAATAAACAAACAAATAAACCTCCCCACAAACAAAAAACCACCACCAACAACAACAAAAAAACCCCAACAGTTTAAAAATCATCTTCCACACCAGAATTTCTTTGCTATTTGCTCATCTTTATCCAACTACAAATCTGAGGTTCAACACCTCAGGGTATTTACCTGAGGGTAAACAGGTTAAATCACTTTGAATTCAAAGTATCTACTTTGACTCTGATTTAAATAATCTGATTTTGCATTGTATTTGCACTTTCTAGACCTTTCCCTGRAAAGAAATACAGATTCCTCCTGGTTGGAATGTTGTGGGGGGGAGTATTTTTGGTTTTGATTGATTAGGAAGCTCCTCTAAAACCACTTTTTTATTCTACTGTTTGTAAGTTTCTTACATTAGTATCTTATTTTTCTCTTTTCCATTTTTGAGTGAACATTTTATATTYATTAGCTGCAAAACACTTTATAAATAGGGCAAAAGAAATTGTGTAAATAATAAAAGTAATTAAAAATGCATTTTTAAACTGAAATAAATTTTTTAAAAAACTCATTACAGGCCACATTACCCATAGCTGATGATTTTGGTTGTATACATCCCTCAAGTTTTTGTTAGGGAAGACATGATTTCCATACCTTCTTGTTACTGACAGATCAAAAGAAGAAAAAGCTTTGCAGTTTTTGTAGTTTCTCACCCTTGACTCCACAACTGCCTGAACTAACTCCAGGAACCATGAATGAAGAATGTTTAGTGTCTGCTGGAAAGGGACTCCTGTCAAACCAGTTCTGTGCTGCAATAAACTCCCTGCAGACACTTCCACCTACTCTGTGGATACACTTCAAAGTTACAGATGCAAATGCATCCTCCTTGAATATTATAATTTAATTAAAAGTTACTACACTATGAAAAAGGTACTGAATCTACTTTCAAATCCGAATTATTTCTCCTTTTAATTTTCTATTTTAACCTCTTTTGTTTTCCATAAAATTTTCTTTTTTCTTTATCCCTTTCCCCACACTGTTTCCATCACAGGGARCAGCATTTGCTGTGTGCCACCTCACCCTCCCTTCTCCAGGAGGGCTCAAGAATYCTTCCCAGGCCTTACTCACCCAGAGTGGCCCATGAATCATGCTCCAGCCTCTCCTCACATGATGAGCCTGAGGTTTGTGCACAAACAAGTCCAGGCAGCCCTCTGCCTTTGGGGATGGTTGTTCCTGCTCCTGCTGCCCCCATGCCAAGCTCACCCTCCTCTCCTCAAGCCAAGCAGGAAAGCAAGCCCAAGGAACTCTTTGAGGCAGGTAAAGAGCATTGGGACTCTCTGTSACACTCCTCACTTTTCAGCCCTGTTAAAGCCCCAGGGGCTGCACTCCACAGGGCAGTCACCTTCTTTTCAGCATCTCTATGAATTCTCCTTTTTTCACCCACTACTTGTCTCCAGTATGGAMAAGCCACAGTTCAAGAGATTGTTGGGATCTACTGATTTATTTTTCCTTACTCACTCTAAGTTCCACTATGAATAAAGTCACTTCATTCCAAACTCACTCTATCACTCTAAAAGCAAAGGGAAAATTGTCACTGAAAAACAGAAGGACAAGGAAATTCAGTATCTGAAAAACACCAAAGTATCAGGAACCACCAAAAATAAAACATTCCCCAGTTCAGGGCTTTGGCCAAAAGGGAACTCCAGAGCCTTACATGCAGCCTGGCTGAGGAGACACACAGCACATCTGTCACTCCCTCAGCAGGAGAAATGTTCTGCCACAGAAATGTTGCAACCAACAGCATTTTACAGGGACCTTAGTCCACAACACCAGAGCAGACCTGTCCAACTGGGTGACACAAACATCCAGCCAGGAATTCTTGGAGAGACATCACCCTTCCCAGCCTGGTAAATAACGACAGGAGTCATTATTTTGAAGTGCTACATTTTGTACATGACACAAACAGGACATTACACAAAATCCCACCACACAAGGGGATTCACATTTTTGAACAAAGCCTGTCCAAATGCTGATGTGACATTCTTGAAACAAAGCAATTCCTCTCACCAAACCTCAGCATCAGCAAAAACAGYAATTTCCTCCTCCTTGGGCTCATTTCTAGGAAATACATAAAATGAGAGAGGATGCCCAAGTTATGACCCAGTGAGTCCTGTTTGATTGTTGAGGGATTAGCAGCACTCAGGAAAARGCCACTGTTGGAGTCTTTACCAGCTGATTTGAAGGGAACCAAAAGGTTTCACCTGCTGATCCAGCTCAAAAGGATATGGCCACTACAAAAAGCCCCACCAGGAATCCAAAACCAGCTGTGTGTGTGCAGGTCCTGATGCCCCCCAAGTGATTTGCCATCCAGGCACAAAAGGCAGAAAAATCTCTGTGTTAACCACCTGAACCCTGTGATTACTGTCATGACTTCTTGAACTTGAGGGAAATCCTTTACCTCTGCTGTGYTGCCAGAGCCCAGCAGACTCCAGAACAGCCCAGGCTATTCCATGCCCTGCTAGCATTCACTAGCACAGAGCAGACAAGTTGAAGCCACAGAATTACACCTTGGGTTCATCTACAAAGCACCACTCCAAAAGCTCAGTGTTTTTCCTAAAGGGGACACTTAAACAGTTTCCTAACCTGGCAAGAAATCACAGCAGAGGGGAAAGAGCTCTCTTGAGCTGGGAATGACAAGGTTATGGAYCAGGGAACACTCAGCACAGTGCAAAATGCACATCCCCACACAGGGACAGACACACTTGGGCAAGTCTCACAGCCCTGAGCAGTGCCACTGGCTGAGCAGCTCTCCTGAACTTCACCTTTCAAGCCTTCAATTGGCAGAGAAGAGGTGCACTGTCCTATTCCTTGTGTGACTGTGCCAAAGGCACTCAGCAGGGCTCCCCATGAGAGGCTGCTGTGGGTGTGTGTGCTCAAACACAAGCAGAGAAGAAGTATCTGCATGGTCTTACCAGCTCCCCCAGGTTTTCCCTTTCCCAGTTTCAGCAGAAGGAAGTGATGGTGATATTTCTCTTCCTGGCAGTTTTTATCTCACGTTTGAACATGAGATGGCCAAACAGGACCTGACAGAAGCTCTCCAATGAATGCAATCTCACAGGCGTTTAGATTTTTGTGGGCTTTTCCCTGTTTTGTTTACAATTTCTTTGCCACAACATTTTACTTTATTAGGCCCCGAAACATTTCAACACCACACTGCAGCCCAGAGAGCCAGTTCTATTAGAAAAAAAGGCATAAGGAWCCAAGAATCATTTCTGTTTGTTCATACAAGATTTCATTCTGTGGCAAAGCAAAAGGAAAGAATACAGAGCCCACTCCTTCTCCGGGAGACCCCAGCAAGCACTGGCAGACAAACTGATGCATAAAGGCAGAGAACCAGAGAATCCCCCAGGTCAATGCAGACCTCACAGCCTGTAAAACCTGAATAAGAACTTATTCTAAGCTTTTAACAGAGACTTAAAAATGGAGGAGACTTTTGGGGCCTTATAAATGAGCTGAGGGAGGAGTCATTAATAAAGGCACCATGGAGGAAACAAATGTTGTACATCACTTTTAAAGCACAGCCCCTGTGAAAACTTCTGGATATTCACCCCCTTAGAACACAGGTCCAGTCCTGGCTACACCAAAGCTTTGAATAAGGCAGACAGAATTTTTGGATGTGAAGAACAATTTCCATGCTCTTTACTGCTGCATACAAAAATTAGTAATTTTTATTCATTAGCCTGACCAGAACATTGCTCCTGATGTGAACAATTTTGGTTAAGGAGCAGCCACACCATTCTGTTSCCTTAAAGTCGACTGAATTTCAACCTGAAACTTCTATTTCACAAYGCATAAGCTTTGCCAAAAGCTAAATAAAGACGTGCCATGTGAAATCTGCATCAACCGAGGCGAAAATAAGCAAGACASAAAGCTTAAGAAACCCTCCACGGTTTCAAAAATTAACTGACCTGCGAGAGCCACAACAGCCTGCGCTTACTAGACCATGGCAAGCGTGAAGTCATTGATTCGGAGAAGGGAGGTGTCAGGCTCAGGATCTCCAGAGAGCGCCTGGGAGCCGCACGGGAGCGAGCATTGGCAAGAGGCACCGAGAACCGCCTCTGTGCCCATCCCCGAGCGCCCGGGCCGCGGCTCGCGTGTGAAAAACACAACGCGGGGCTCATGTGCGCGGTGCCTCGGAGCGTTTTCCCCCAAGGGCGTCTCAGACAATGGAGCGGGGCTGAGCCCGGGGGTGAGGCAGAGGGCCCGCGGCACACAACAGGTGCTGCTGCTGGCCGGGAAAGGGGCGCGGAGCCGGGGCTGCGGCTCCCTGAGGGGCTGCCGCTCGCTGAGGGGCTCCCGCTCCCTGAGGGGCTCCCTGAGGGCTCCCCGGGGCCGCCGCCGCTCCCCGCCCGCCCCGCCCCACTCACCCAGGCCGCTGAGGTCGTGCCGGAGGCCGGCGCGGCTCCGCTCCTCCGCTATGGCCCGCAGCATGTGCCGCAGGGAGCGGTCGGGCTCGCCGTCCGCCTCGCCGTCCCTCCGGGCACAGGCCATGCTGCCGCCGCCGCCGCCGAGCTCATGTCAGGCCGCCGCGGGGGCGGCACGGGCGCTCCCCGCACGGCAATGGCCGGGAGCCCTCCTGCCGCCGCTGTCCCCGCCGCGGTCCCCTCGGCTCCTGTCCCGGGCGTCGCCGCCGGCCCCTCCCCGGCACACCGCGATCGCTACCCGGCCCCGCTCCGCCGCTTCCTGCTGCTGCTGCGGCCGCCGGGAGCGACCGGCAGGGCCGGGACCCGCCCGGGCACGCCCACGGGGCGGGTCTGCCACCGACCGTCATCCCGGGCAACCCATCCTGCATCCCTGACATCAGCCTGCATCCCTGACATCAGCCTGCATCCTGGGAAACCCAGCCTGCATCCCTGACAATCCAGCCTGCATCCCTGGGAAACCCATCCTGCATCCCTGACATCAGCCTGCAATCCCTGACATCAGCCTGCATCCCTGGGAAACCCAGCCTGCATCCCCGGCAATCCATCCTGCATCCCTGGGAAACCCAGCCTGGATCCCTGACATCAGCCTGCATCCTGGGAAACCCATCCTGCAATCCCTGGGAAACCCATCTTACATCCCTGGGAAACCCATCCTGCATCCCTCACAATCCATCCTACATCCCTGACATCAGCCTGCATCCTGGGAAACCCATTCTGCATCCCTGGGAAACTCATCCTGCAATCCCTGGGAAACCCAGCCTGCATCCCTGACATCTAATGGCTGTTTCTGGTCAGGCTTTCTGGACACCACCTTGGCTSTCCTTCCCTCTCACTGTGTCCCACAGATGTGTCTGCTGTCAGTGCAGGCAGATCTCTCCTGCCCACCCCACTGATGGCAGACAGGAGCTGCTGCTTCCTTCTTGCTCTCCTGTCCCTGTAGGGGACACACCCATCGGGGTATGGGGACAAAACCCAACCTAAGGTGTGTGCTGAAGTCTCTACCAAAATCTGTCACCTCTTCCTTAGCATTAGCACCTCTTGTTGTTGAATTGATGATCTCAGGGAATAACCCAGCTTGTGCTGCAGAGATTGGATCCCAACTCCTCCTGCTGCTGCTGGTTGTCCACAGCAGATTCCAACAATGGCCAAGAATTCCTCAGAAATTTATGATTTTCTAAGCCACAGTTGGAGATCAATACCAGCACCTGCCCAGTTCCCCTGCAAACAATTCCCTCGACATTTTTTGTTTATAATATTTCTTTAGCTTCTCCTTAGTTCCTAAAAAGATTGCAAAGGCTTAGGCAGACTATTCTTCTCTCTGAAGCCCCATTTGAAAGTTGGCAGACCTTGCAAATGGTGAAGCAAAAGGGTCAGGGGACTTCAAACGTGACTTGACAGCAGAGAGTTGGGCTTTTTCTACAGCATAACAAGAAAGAAAAGTTTTCAAATACTGCATGCCCAATGGAGATACATTTATGAGATTTATGAGAYAGCCTGCAGTGTGTGCTGATAAGACCACATGGGGTGTGAATATCTAATGGTGACAACGAGTTTGCAAGTTAGCAAAAATGAGCTTATTGAATGCATTTGAGTGTTTGTCTAATGGCTGAGCCCTAGATYACACACACACCTGACAGTCCTGACCCTGGCAAACCTGTGTGGCTACTCACARCCTGTCAGAGACCAGCACTACCTGAGCACTTCAAGCTCTCTATGTGCACTAACTATTGAAGGAACAGACTTTCTAACTCTGGAGCTTATAACCTTTATAAAAATGTAAAGTACCCCCATTTTTCTCATGTGTTCCTTTACTGATAATAAGAAATTAAGATTACCAGCAGCTATATGCAGCAAGTGAMTGTTATATCTCACTTGAAGACACAGGGCATGAAATGCAATTTTTTGAGGAAGAGCTTAAGCAATTTAAAAATTCAAATGCTGTTTTAGTCTTAAATTGGGATATTACCATCTTTGGCAGTCTGCTGTTCTGCTGAGGGCTTGCCCATGGGTCAGTGGCCATCCAGGCAGTTTATATGCAAAAAGGAATCCTGCAATCTTTACTTAATTGMCTCCCTAACTGCATCAAAGCACTCTGACTTAGAACATGGCAGTTTAGGGCCTCCCATTAGAAACTGTGTTAAATTGGCCAGCTTGAAAGATAACTCAAAGCTACTTCTAGAACTCCCTTGTGTTCAGCACAGGCCTGATCTTGCTCCCAAGATTAAACACAGAAATCACTGAGAGTTTTATGTACAGAATGTCACAAGATCTTTTTTCAGCCAAAATAATTCTTTGGAGTTAGATCTCTGAAGGCACAGCAGAATACTTAAGGTCATGCMATTTTGAAGTTAGAGGTGCTCTATGTGTTTAGTTTTCTTTTGCTCTTCCCCCTTTCTTTGTGCCAGTCTTGTTACCCCTGCTCCTACTTCCATCTGTTAATGCCATGGGTTATTCTGAGTGGAAGCCAGAAATGCTCAGCCTTGCACTGTAGGAGTACAAACACATCTCAACTTGTATGTAGAGCTTTCAGCCCAGACTGATCCCTCTCCTCTYCAGCCAAAACCACTGAGCCTTCTGCACCTGAGCCTTTTATCCCAGGYTGGTCCTGTGCTGCTCCTGAGAGGATAATTATCTCAACAGGAGTCACATCTGAACCACAGCCTTTGTGGTAACAGACTCCTGAGATTAATAAACCACTCACACAGAATCCATGTCTCCTTGTTTTTGTGGAGCTGTACCTGGACCCAGAAACTCCTCATCACTCATGAACCCACYCCAAGCTCTTCACCAGCTCAGCAAGTCTGAAATCCATGCAGGAACTATTTTTTCACACAGCTAAGCTCTTGGATAAGAGGAATTGGGGCAGTCCCTTGACAAAGGCAAGTGCCTTGCAGGACAGAAACTCCTGCCAGGCTGGGTAGGGCTTTTCATTCAGGGCATGGGATCCTGCTGAAAGAACTGAGCTGGCTGGAAGCCACCTCAGAGAGCAGGACTTTGCACAGGTCAAGTGTCTGCTGACAAGTCWGTCCCAGGGAGTGCCACAGCATTGCTTTCCACAGGAATCTCACCTGATGCTGATGCCTTAAGTTTCAGCTTTTATGTTTTTCAAATTCCCTGCTGTCTCAGGGGTAGTTTTGAGCCTCTTATTAAGTGCTAATAGGTAGAGTAAGCAGACAAAACAAATCTTTTCGTGCTGAAAACCAAGGACAACTTTCAGGCCCAAAAGCACAAACAATGATGGACTGAAGGGAGAAACAAGAAGGATGAGACCTCACAGCCTGAAGCTGGAATTGGACAATTAAACCCCAATATGCAAATGAACCAAAACTTATCAAAGTGTAAGGCCTTGTGACCAGGGGCCCATTTTGTGACCATTCAGAGTCCACCTGGTCAGGCTCTTGTGCCCAAGGTGCACCTTAGGGCCTTTCAATAAATCTCTCCTTTATTCTCCAGCTCTGTCCAGTCTCTGTTCCAGCTCAGCTGCCCAAGGCATCAATGCCAGTACATTCCAAACTCCTTGGCACGTTACCTCACCTGTGTCTCACCTCTATGTGCCTGTGCTCAGGAGCCTCTGTGTGTTACAGGCTTTGAGGTCACAGGCAGCAGCTGCTGAAGGAATGTTCACCACCCCTTGGACACAGCATTTCAGAGCAGTGCATGTGTAAGTCTACCTGAGCTTCACCTGTGTCCTCTGAGAGGCCAAATCTGGTGGCAGAGCTGGGTGGTGAGGCCATGGGGCTGGGAGCTGACCCTGCATCACACTGAGCTCTTTGCATCCACTTCAGGTGCTGCTCCAGGCTTCTGCAAGACCTGTTTGCAAACAGGTTTCAGCCTGCCTTAAACAGGAAATTAAATCCCAACAGTCAGTAACAGAGGGTATAAAAAAAAGCCCAACTTCTCCAGAGAAGTGATCAAATTATGCAAAATTTATAAAGAATGCAGTGATTAAGTCCTTTATTCTTTTGGGRAAAGATATGTGATACTTGCTAAAAATAAGCTTTTCAGAATTAATTTCTAAATAATTATGTTGTAATTTGGAAATTAGTTTTTTCAACTCCTGAATTAGTGTGTACACTTCTAGAAGTATATATCTAGAAGTATATATGTACCCTAACCCAAAATCAAACCTGAGTAACAATTCTATGAGTGCAACTACTAATGGTGTAGTCTTTTTTAAATTTTTTTTTCTTTTTAGAAATGCCTAAACAATAGAAATATCTAGGTATTTTAGAAATACCTAACCAAAAGGGTGTTTGGAAAGTTTACAATTTTGGTAATAATGTGGTTTTCTTTTAGTTGTTTTAATGCTATACTATGGATGCCTTAAGTTTTAGCAAATCTCTGCAGATTACTCTGCTCTGCCATGCTCTGTCACAGAATAAAAATACTTTTTTTCCCCTTTGCAAAATATTTTAGTGCTCATACCAATATACATAACAAATATGTGAATTAGGAAAAGCAAGTTCCTGATTAGAGAAATGCTTTCCACATTACAAAAATATTTTCAGGATGACTTTGAGTGGAATTTGGCCTCACTGACTCAATCATGTGAAAGGAAGGGGTCAGTGGGTGTCAATGAGCTTGTGCAAGGAGCTCAAGCTCTAATTTTGTACGAGAAGTTATGTTCAAGCTGTAAAGCAAACAAAAGAAGCTGAAGGCCTGAAGTGCTGTTTATGTTTAAATGACATATGACATTTATATGAAATGTTGCCTTTTTCTCTCAAGTCAAAACATGTGATCTGCTATTCTCGCAAGAAAAGATAGAAATTATACCTGTATGTATTAAATAGGTACTCATCTAATGAGTTCACAACAATTTATGATCACTTCAAATAACCCCTTTTCTTATCCAGCTGAATTACAAATTATTATCTCCTCAGTTTCAGACACACATTGCATTTTCTGTGTATTATACAGTGTTTTATGTACAGCAATGCCTGTAAAACACATCTTGTATCTGAATCAACTGTGCCTCTGACAATGAACATTTATCTACTAAAACTGAGCAAGTTCATCCTGACCAGATGAAACATAAGGAATAGATAAGTCAGGCTTAAATCCAGGTAAGGCCCAGATATATCCAGAGGTGTTGGAAGAGTGTGGTTTTCCTGTATTGTGACACTGTCTCCTGCTAAACACCATTTATATCTGTGTAAATCTTAGCTGGGCTTATGGCATCCTKTAACAATGCCTAAAGAATTCCCCAAATAATGCTTTAGTGGGGCTGTGCATGTTAGAAATGAAAGGTTCTGAATGTCCAGGTGCAGGCAGAGCAGGAGGAGATGGAGCCTCAAACCAGTCACTTTCTGGGTGTCCCCAGGCACAGAACTCCTTCATGTGCTGTTCYTCCTCAGCCAAATATTTCAGATTATAAATTGTAAAAAGTGCTCCCCAGATTAGCTTAAAAGGTGGAGACATCTGATGGATTTAATGAGTTTATGATGTGCTTCTCTCAGGCAGAAGGCTGTGAGATTTCCTGTCCTCAAGCAATTCAATGAAAAAGAGACAGCTATGGGGCTTCATCCAGCAGGTGGGATGTGTCTTTCCACCCAAGAAAGGCTGTTCTTAGCATATTTAAGATAAATAAGCTGAAGAACATCAATTTGAATTTCACAGCTCTGATGGCTCACAGAACACTGAGGATTACTTGATTCCATGAATTTAGGCAGAAACYTTTCACTCTTGAAACATGGATTCGGTTGCTAAGGCCAAAAGAAATGCTGGATTGCAAACATCTCATCCTCCTTCACAGCTGTCCCTGGCAATGCACCCCAAGTGTGGCTGGCAGGAAAATCCTTTCTGCAGTCAGTGYTGCATGTCAGGAGTGCCAGGGGCTGCTGCCTTGCTCTCAGGTTTTAATGGGTTTTTGAGTCCTGAGAGTAAGGAATTAGGTTCGAAGGAGAGCTGGAGTCTGAGCATTTGTCTTTGAAGATTGTTTATTYTTTTCTTATCTCTACAAGTTCTTTCTGCCCAGTGTGGAGTGTGCAGGAGGCCAAAGAAACAAAATCTGACCCTCCTACAAGGACACCTTAACTTTTATACTCATAACTACGTGAGCAATATTTATTTTAATGACCAATAATTATGACCCATGTTAGACAGTGAAATTCTATTACAGTCCAATCCAAAAAGGCCACCAGCACAGCAGGAGATGGAGGAAGAAGATGGAGGAAGAAGAACCAGGAAAAGGAGAACAGACACACCCAAATTCCTCCATCTTTGTCCTTTTTACCTCTATATTAAAATCTAAAAATTCTACTTTTCACCCTGTGATATATTAATAATGATGCTAATTAAACTCTCATGGCTTGCACTGTTTCTTTCAATGKTGGCAGTTTTTTCCAGGRRCTTAMATCAAAGGCACTGAGGTATTTYTGGCTTTGTCCCAAATMTCTTTTGGCTTTSTTGGATCTCTTGYGAGAGTCTCAAGCCTCCAAGGGCACCCAAAGGGGTGACCTGGGCTCTGACACCTTGCCTGCTCTGAGCTGGAGTGCACACCAACACACACACACCTAATCCTGCCTGCTCACAGGGACTGCTTGTGGGGAAAATGAAAAAGGAAAGCATGAAAAAAATAGTTGCTTGGCAAAAAGATTGTGAGAAAATGAAACCTATAAGCAAAGTAGAAATGAGAGCCAGCTTTGAGATCTAAGATGCCAAAGCCAGTTACTGAATAACAAGAAAAGACAATGGCTGGGCCAGCCAAAGGAGAATCCCTGTGATTAAACAATAAGAAAGTAAGGAATGCTGAAAGTCCAAAGATCAGAGAGACCCAGGCAATGTGGCAGGGAAGAATAAAGAGAGGTTTGGAAGTAGATTTTAGGGTTTCAAATGTAACACAATATGGTAATGTAATAACTCTTATAGGCTGTATGTAAATTGTATGGGATTTGTGTCTTGTGCTGGTTGGTTACTGTAAAATAGAATATTCAACACAGAAAAAGATATAATGTGTTCACACACACACTGACGCGCACACACACACACACACACACACACACTAGCTCTCTCTCTTTCTCTCTCTCTCTCTCTCTCTCTCTCTCTGGGGCTTGCTTTTAAGCTGTGGCTGGCAGCTAAAGCAAACCCCCTTTTTACCCACAACCCCTGTAATAAACTGCGTGTTCTAAGAGCTGCCTTGGACTCCAGATATCCCTCGTTACCCTCTCCCCACACCAGCAGCATTCCTACAACTGCTGAAGCTTTGTGCACATCAGATGCCAAATTCTCAGAATTTTTCCCTGCATCTTACCAGCTCTTTGTGGAAACATRAAGGGAGAAGAGCAATCTCCTGTCAGGAAAATCTCAAGTTTCTCTGCAGGGCAGGGCTTTCACATCTCCAGGCACAACCAAGTGGATGGGAGGACCTGTTAATGAATGAGGAAGGGACAATTCCACCAGTGAAGACCACATTCTTCAGTTGGGCTGTAGGAGAAAAATAAGAGTCATATCTCAAATGAAACAAAAGGGAAAATGCCATGCATTTAGCTTTGAATCCACAGTATCCCACACAGGCAGTGTCTAGAGGCCCTGAATTAGCCTAGGTCTAATTGCTGGGACAAAAGAAAAGAGTCCTCATCTCAAAGAGATTAAACAAACTGGTTATTGCTYATGAACAAAGCTTTAGAAATTAGAGGTCAGAAGCCTTTCAAAAATCACATATGGCAGCAGTCAGATAAAGAAATTGTTATAACACAACCACCCTGAACTGTCAGGTCTTTTCTTTGACTTGGATGCCACCTGACATTTCATCATCATAAAAACCTGATTCAAAGGAGGATCATAAAAGGTTGCCCAAAGCTACTTAAGGAGAAAAGCAAACTTGATTGGTCATGGTGGTTCAACACCTGGGAGAAACATCCCAAATAGTCAACTATTGTTCCTTTCACACCCCCTAGATGTATTTTTATGAATAAACAGAATTCCTTAAAAGAAATATCAATTTCTTATTACACCAGTATTTGAGTCAAGTAGAAATGAACCTACAACTCTGTATTTTGGCTGTTTGGGAGACAGCAATTTCCTGTATGYTGAGAGACAAAAGTATCTTAATTTGTGGAATAAATTGAAGCATATTTTTTTATCTCTGTGCATGTCTTTTGTTAAGAAAGGCTGACAGAAAATAGCAGCAAACAAAAATGGCTGCAATATTTGCTCTGCACTGGTCAAGTAACTGCAAAAGGACAGTGCTGGGTCTGGCTTGATAATTCCAGCTCCAGGAATTCCCAATGCCTGCAGTGGATAATAGGCAGAAATACCACAGGYACCTCGAGGTAAGCTGCTTCAGATTTGATGGCACCCCAGGAAACTCTACCTAGGCAAGTTCAGCTGAGTTTATGCTTGGCTGGAAGCTGCTCTGCATGTGTCACTGGAAAATGCAGCTCAACCTGTCAACTGAGAACTGCTCAGACTTGCACAGTATTTCTTTTGCTGAAGAGAAAAACGGCTCTGCACATTTTGTCATATCAGCTGCTTCTAAATCCTGAATTTCCAACATCACCAAGAACTGAGATCAGGACTTGGCCTAAGTTATCATGTGGGTAAGTACATTTATAAAGAGAATTTTAACCCATTTCTTTATTGTGTAAAAATCAAAGCAAGCTRAAGTTAACATGCTCTCTTGGTATTGATGCTGGAATGGGAATGGCWGCTCTCCCACCCCCATCCAGCTTCAGGTGTGGCTGCCTTCCAGGCATGGCTCAGCACTCAGCTCACATCTCTGCAGGGAATTCTAAGGCCAGCCTGTGGGCAGCACAGGAAATGCTTCTTCCTGCTCGGATATTCCTGTTATGAGAAGCAGCCAGAGCAGCAGAGTGCCTGCTGACAGGCACGGGGCACTCCCGGCATGGCTGGGAAGGGATTGCAGCACAGGGCTCTGYAGCACTGCAGCTCCTCTGGCCTGCCACCCTTGAGGCAGGACACCAGGCATGCTGGCCTTTGGCTTTGGGCTGTGCTTTTTAATTTTTGTGTGTGCAACCAAATGAACCTTAACAAAAAAAACCCAGAGCTTTGAATTTTAGAAATATGACACTTTTCAGTGGGGAGATCTTGTTATTGATATTTGTTTTAAGTCAATATCTTAGCTGGACAGCAAAAAATGCAATGCCACCATGTCTTTGAAATTATTCCTTCAAATTTACAATGCACTTGTAGAGTGACTGGCTTTTAGGAAAAGTCAGGGAAAAGACAGAAAAATCTTCTAAACATTCAGACATATACAAGCACACTCATCCCTTTTTATTGTTAAATTGAGTTAGGATTGTGTAGAGAACTAACTTGAAAGGATATCTCGGGTTTAAAACTAGGTATGTATCTACTAAATACCTTTCAGGAGAAAAACTCAGCTGAAACAAGYCTGGACTTTTTGTGTCTGGACAAATGACAAAAAATATAATAGATGTGAAAAATATATAGTTCTTGCTTTATTACACAGATATTCCAGATGAGTCAATTTTTCTCACAGTAAATTTTTCTGTGAGACTTTCTGTGCCTCAGCCTTTCAACAATCAAATGAGTCAAGGTTCTGAAGGCTGCATTCCCAGCTGGGATGTATTGGCTCTGTACCAATGGAGCTGTGCAAGCTCMAAGTGCTGAGGATATGGCCATGTGTTAGTAAATATCATAAATCTTTMATAGAACTACCTTGGACAGATATATTAGAGAGTCATACACTATCTGCTTTTCACAGCATGCAGTGTACTTGGGTTTTGGCTGCTAATGAAAGTGGAGTGAGATTTCACTGCTGAATTTCCAATAGAGGCTCATGAAAGGGAAACCTGAAAGGACAGCTATGGAGCAACACATTGTCTCTGAAATTAAATCTGCCTTCTATTGGAATCCCATTTTTCATTTTGTGGTTCTCTGATCTGTGTCATTCCCAGCAGGAGCCACTGCACTGTAACACTGTGCTGCAGAGATCTGTCTGTACCACAGCAAAACTCAGCAAACACATTAATAAACCAAAATAACATCAACTGTGGAGTTCACACACAGAGTTTTCAAAAGGCAGGTGARCTCATTTCTCTCAGCCACTTCCTTGCTTTGCATTTTCCCCAAAAGCTGAGGCAGGACTTGTGAGCAGGGAGCTGCACAGGTTCCTTCTGGTCTGTGCAAGGTCCCAGCAGCCCAGCACACRTCCTTGTGCTGTGCCCCCTTGTTGTGACAGTCCTGGTTCATCAATGACCATGAAATGGTTCCTTACATTTGTCACCCTACAAATGGCTCTTGGTGGCTCAGGGAACCTGGGACTGAAAGAGGCCCAGACTGGGGCACTGGACACCATAGCAGTGCTTCCTCTTCTCACTCTTTACTCCATGAATAAAAACTTGCAGGCCTTCAACACACCTCACTCTTCACCCCCCCTTCAGTCCTGCCTCCAGCAAGAGTTAAAATCCTCTTTGAAGCCTGTCCTTTGAAGTGGTGTGAGGAGCACAAGGCTGCAGTGAACAGACTGCTGACCTGAACCCTGGCCAGCACTGAAGGCACATGGTCAACTGATTCCACCCTCAGTGAGCTCCTCCTCTGCCAGACAAAGCTACAGGGTGTGAAAGCAGTCAAACTTCCATCCAGTCCTCGCATGAAACCACCAAACCTTTACTAAAACTAGGAAACACAAGAAGAGCTGATTGTAGTGTGACTTATATAAGCAATGCAAGGTACAGAACAGTCAGAACGAAGTGATGTCACCCTGCTTGCACAGTGTGTGGTGAAATGTGGGCACTACACTGATTTATGGATGTACCTGCTGGACTCTAAATTTAGAGCACATTCTTGGGGTTTTTATAGGGGGCAAACCACGGCTGTAATCATGCCCTGTGATGTTGTCATCACTCCTGCAGGAATCCTGGTTCTGGCCTCTGCCTGGCCATGTTCAAGCCACTGATGATTGATCCTGCAATGTCTGTGTGTGTGTGCAGGAGTTTGTGAGTGTGCAAGGGGGGCAAGGGCTAATTTATCAACAATATTCACCCTTTCTCCTAGGTGCACAATACTGCACAATATCAGGACAGGATGATTTTCTTAATGTGGGATTCATTGCTTTATCTTTATAAATATTAATTGCTCTATCACTGCATCAGATTGTTCCTGTCTAGATGAGATTCAAAGTGCTACCATGATTTCTCGTCACATCCAGTGGAAAATGAAGGATCTGGTTTKCACTTTCACAGCTGTAAAGATGGAGTTAAATGACTGGAGAAGTAATAACATAAAACCAGTCMAACCCCCCAGTTCTTGCCAAGAAATAAAAGCAGTGTCTAAGAGTCATATTTCAAGGTAAGAGCTGGCTGGGTATGYGCTCCCTTTTTATTTGGGAAGAAATTCCCAGCTAGTGCTGTTTTTATGCAGCCTGAGGAACGTGCTCAGCCTGCTGCTGTGCAGCTTTGGGATGATTTCAGCTGCTATAAAAAGGAGGTGATCTCATCCTCACTGCTTAAAGATGCATCACCATTTCTTTTCCCCTTGGCCCRGCACAGAGGGGAATTTGAATTTATGAAGCCTAAAGTGACTATTAAGGGATTGACCTGACTGCCAAAGGCATCAGTGTTAACCCCTTCACTTCCAGCCTGCCCACACCTGTGTCCTGGCCCCAAGAGCAGCTGGGGATGGAGATGTGTGCAGGGCTTGTGTGGTGCAGCAGAGACACTTCATTCYCTCTGAGCTGGGGAATCACTCCTGAGTGGCAATGCCTGAGGCAGGCAGGGTGTACCTGCCCAGCTCTGGGAAAAGGGATGGGGACAGACCCCCCCATGCATTCCCTGGGCTGATTGTGAGAGAGCTGGCTGCAGAAGGGATAAATGCATATTACAGGCATTTACAGCATATTTACCAAAAGCACAGTAGAGTTTGAACCCTGAAGTGATATTTTGGCATGCCCATTAGGATTTGATCTTCAGAAGCACTTATTTAAATCTGCAATAAAGTCTTCAGGTCAGACTGTTCTGTAAGAGCCTAAATGAGAGATCTCTGGGCACCCTGTGTCATCCTCAGGGATTAACTTCTTCCTAACCTCTAATCTAAACCTATTTTCACTCAATTTAAAACCATTCTTCTTGTATAATGTAGCTAAATGTTTCCTTTACTACTATTACAAAAAAAAAAAAGTATGTTTATGGAGAATAAACTCATCACTTGACCTTACTTTTGGGCCTGAAATTTGGATTTTTTACTTTTGCTACAAGCACTGAAATCTAAGCTAAAAGTGGATTCTTCCCCTCCACCAATCACCCCACTCCCACACCTGAGGTAGTTTTTTTGAGGGGCTGCTGGCAAAAAAATATTACAAAGAAACAAACTCTGAARCAGCAAACTTTGTTCAAGTTTGGAAAAAAAAATATAGAAAGAAGTGAAAGAACCAAAGTATAGTCAAAAGTTCAATTTCCAGCAGAGTGCCCAAATTAGAATTCCATATTACTGAAATGTCTCTTGTTGAATGTTGTTTTGTCTAGAGACATTTTAACCTATGAAGAAGTGGGACTTCTCCTTTTATGCTGAAGGCAAAACTTCTCTTCAGAGCACTTGGCATTTCTGGAYTGTTGAAAACCTGGATGCAGATCCCTTGAGACAGGATCCCTCTTAAAATTGGCATCCCATTTTACTGCGCAAATGAAATGCTGTGCTGCCTGAAGTGACTGCAAACCAGGTACACAACAAAAGCTCTCCCCACCCCATTTATCATGTGATTTGTAAAGCAGATAAGCCTATTACTCAAAAGATTATGGAAAGAAAAATATGAGAAGATGAATATGAATGGGTTATCTACCCTTCAAGGCAGTCATTCTCAGGTAAAGCTTAAGAGATCTCTGAGATGCCTAAGGCAGGACCTCAGGAGAGAGCCTCTGAAAAGAGGAGAGGTCCTCTGGAAATAGAGGAAATTTGGGGTTGAYTTAGAAGTTTCATTGACATGCAAGAAAAATTAGAAACCTGGGATATAAATAGAGCTGGGAAGGGAGCCCTGGGCACTTCCAAAGCCTAAGGCTATGCATACTCCAAGYCCATGGTTCTTGCTTTTATTTCCATTTTAAATGAAAGTGTAACTCTGTTTGACTAAAACATGTTCTTGTAATTTTAAAGGGGTTTTTTTGGCCATTTAAAATTAATTCCACAGAGCCTGAAAATGAGGGATGCTATCCATTTCTCTGGAGGTACATACTCAGAGCCAAAGCAGTGTTGCAGATCAAGCAGGTGGGTGTCAGGGGAACAGGGGTTTATCTTCTCCAAAACTGAAGTGGCAGTGGGAGTCAGGTATTGCCAAGTGCCAGAGGGCAGAAGCCATCCTGATGGATTAGGAGAAAGAAAACCAACCACTTCACAAAATCTCAGCTTGTTTCATGCAGTTAACCCTGAATCAGCAATACTGTTAGCTGCAGTATGTTTGCCATGAGCACAGGAAAAAAAAAAGTTATTTTTCTCTGGTTTTCCACAGTTTTTCCTCCTTTATCACAAAATAAGAATGACATTGATGATGCATTTTTGAAAGTTGTCAAACTCCCTATCTGAGACTCCTCAAATACACAGCCTAAGGATCAATGAGCCAAAGCAAACACCACCAATACAGAGCCATTCAAATGACACTTTAGCTCCAGCAGCTCTCTAATTGCAGAATCTCTAGAATACATTCTGTTGCATTACCTGAAAAACAATTTTTTAAAATAATTGTGAGTCACATCCTAAAAATATGAATCTATAATAGGTCTGCTCAATTGTCAGTTGAACAGAGAGCATGAAATGGCATAAAGGACACCTGGATTTTAAAGAGAAAGAGCTGTTTCATATCCATGAGAAGCACAGATTTAAGTGGTCATGAGCTCTCACTCATATTAACTGAAAATACAGCTACCCCACATTTCTGGGAATTAGTTCTTAGCCTTCTAGTGCTTATCAAAAGCAGTCCATTATAAAAATGGCATTTSCAAATATTGACTTTGTTTTGCTTTTATGAAAGTAGCCTTTTTTKKGGTTTTTTAGAGCTTTTCCTCCTTGCCTGAWAYKACAGTGGTTTTACATTGTRTAMAGCTTTTTCACAGCTCTGTCTGTGATGTGAAATGATTTGGGTTTTGGCTATGACTGCTGACTGACAGCATCACTGGTGTTCCATGCTGCTTGCTAGTGTTCCACCTCTTAAACATGATTTGTCCATTTTTTTCCCCCCTGCTCCTAAATTTTTCTTCTGTTTATTTGTAACAGGTCATCCCGTTGATAGAAACTTGTCACTCAGAATTTTGCTTTCCTGGATTAAGTGATTTACACTGTGGCTTTCAGAAGCCTTCTCAGTTTCTGTGATAGTKTTGACTCACACATTTGCTTGTTTCTCCCAATTTTTTCCCCCAATATGTGCTCTTGACGTTGCAGGGTGAGAATTGAGTGAGGAGGGCAGTGTCTGTGGCAGAAACACCTCCCTGCAGTGACAGAGTGCTTCATCACCCACTTCAGAGAGCAGAGGACAAGAACAGCCTGGCAAGGCACACACAACAACTGCCAAGTGCTGACTCTGCCATGAAAACAAGGCCCAAAAAACCCCTCCCTGAATTATTTCAGAGGAGCTGACAGAAAAAGGCTGTTTGGAACAACAGCTCAGCCATCCAGCTGTGCCAGGAATACGTGTCTCCATAACAAGGCATGAAAGGGATGGGATGTTCCATTACTGAGATTCCAATTAGCTCAAATGGGGACAAAATTGGTTAATGCTTAAGCTGATTCAATCAGCTGCCTTTAAATGCCAGACTAGCAATCATTTCAAGCATGTTCTCAGCCATGCAGTTGTGACAGCCTGCAGATGAGCCAATTCAGAAGATGCACCCAGTGAAGCTGATCAAGAGCTGGGTGACATCCATCATTTGGTTTCTATTTTTGCTCCTCTCACTTGTTGAGAATCTGCAGTGATTTACCCATCAATGCCAAGACTCACTACAATTAACACACATAAAGATACTTCTGACATGCCAACAGCAAAATCTTTTTATCTGCATTTCTCTAGGAATCCAGGCTTGTGACCTCTCTGCTGGTTCTGAGCTCACATAGCTGGAATTGTCCACTCAGTTCACACCAGGAGTCACCTCAGTTATTTAGTCTGGCTTTACTAGACCAGCCTGAAAAAACTGGGAGAAGCCCATTGAAAAAATGACAAAAAAGCTGTCAACAGTAAGACTTTCTCTCTAAACCAGCCAGTTAATGACTGCTGTGTATCCTTCACATCCGCAATTTCACTGAACAGTTTGTAGCCATTGGCAGGGGGAAAAAGAATAMAATTTGTAGCCTGACAAAACAGTCTCTTAATATCTAAAATATGAGAAATCTCCCTTTTCAAAATGTCCCTTAGCTGCTTACTACAGGTTTTTGTACATGAGAAGATGTACTGTGTACACAGGAATATCTTATAGCTCTTCCTGTGGTTGGCACCTGTGTTTAACTTTTGAACCAACTGATTTTTTCTAGAAATGCACTGAATCTTCTGAATATGCCATTACCACAGAGAAATAGTTCATGTTTATTGGTACCCAGCCAAACTTAGCTTTGAGTAGTTATTAGAGGTGTGATGTTTTAGTTTGTTGTTCAGTTCCTCAACACCTATTCTTTACCCAGCTGAAATAATGGCATACTCTGACACATTTACCTGTTCCAGAAGCTATTAGAGCTATTTTAAGAGGCATATATGTCTTTTTTTTTTTTTGAGACATGCAAAGCACTAGCTATTATGTTTCAACTGATATTTTCAGTTATGTCCTCATTTACATATTCATTCTGAGGGCTGAAACCCATGAGTGATATCCCTATGGTACTGCACAGCACTCTCAAACACAAACCAAGCAGCTTTTTACATTATCTGATTGTTCCCCAGCACATCTTCCTAAATTCTCTTCAAACTACAAAGTGACAAGCAACATGGAAGTTGAACCTTCTCTCTGTCTGCCAGAGTACAATTTCTTAGGGAAGATCACTTAGCAAAAGCCATTTACTGGTTAACAGTATTAAGCAGAGCATAATATTGAATTAGGTAATGATTCTGGAAAGAAAAATTGTTATTATTTCAATTTATGTGTGTCCAGAATGGTCAGTATCCTTGTTTGTTGTAAGAGGTACCACACCATTTTATATATATATATATACAAACAATGACAACCGTATTAGAAGAACAGGGTATAACATTAAATTCAGAACCTCATTAAATTTTGCACCTCAGGATTTGTAATCCACAGACAGCTCACTTGCTCCTCTGTGATTAAAAGGGTTTGTAACAGTTGGGACCAAATACTTTACTAAACCCTGTATTTGTTTCTCAAACATGAAACCTTGTCTTCTGCCAGTTTAACTTATGCCTTGCCTTCTTTGCCTACAGGCAGAAAAAACTCTGCAGCTGCCACCTCAGCTCCYCTGTCATCCCTTCCTGTGCACAATCATGCTTTACACATCACTGGTATTGCTACATCCTCTTCCTTCAGCACAGCCACRAATCTGATTTCATAATCATATGAAATCCTCTGTGAGCTCCTAAATGAAGTTCAGGGAGGAGCCTTTCCCATCTGCTGTGGCAAACATGAAGAGAACACAAACATCCCAGAACCTTGCTTGCAACAACATAAAATTTATATACACACTGAGAAGACATTAAAATGCAATGATCACTATTAATAAAACTTAAAATTGTTTAACATCTTAACAATACTGATGAAGATTCCTAACACCATATAGACAAACTTCAGCTAGAGTACCCAGCCAGCSCTCTGAGACCTTTTTGGTTTTGGAAAAACAGTTTTTGTTTTAGGAAAAAATAACACTTCATTTACATAAATATGAAATAACACTTCCTTTACAAGAAATGTRGTGGTAGTAAATAAAAGTGTTATTTAGATCCATTTTTTAAAAGAAATAATCTCTATTATTTAGACTTTTCCACCAGAACAAGTTTAACACTAATCAAGGATCAACAGTTAAATAAAATAATATTAGGAGCAGCTATTAATTTCTGAAGCAGGGTTTTCTTGACTTAGTCACAGACCTGTGAGACTGTATAAACACAGACTAAGATATCTACAAAGTTCACCTTTAACTTACTATGAATTTCCAAAGAAGTGTAAGGTGGAATTGTTTCAGGAGCACCCTGATCTGGTTGGTGTCCCCAATGGACTGGATGAGTCCTTCCAACCCAAACCATTCTGGGATTCAATTTTCAATCAGCAACTTGCCATCTTTGGCAGAATCCCCTCCCAACTGTGACACTAGAAATGTGGATGGAGCTGGAGTTGTCAGTGTGCTGATCAGAAGCAGAAGATGGTGCCAGCAGCTAAAATGGCAGATGTTCTTTGCAACCTTGGTTTAAGCTCACAGGAAATGCTCAGGGCCTGAGGATGKTSTTTTACTTYCCAGTTTTCCTGGKGGAGGCTTCTATCACTTTCCATACTGGRTTCCTGKATTGTGGAAAGGTTGGAGTGTTSAGGCAGCTTGTGTTTTCCCTCAGGATTTAATCCCATTACCAGTATGAACACCCTAACACCAGTTCCCAGTATTGCCACACAGTTACCACAGTACTGCACTGGTGACATTTAAAGAAGTGGGATCTGAAATGGCCYGTGGTTCTCATTACATAACACCACAAAGATGAGTACTTAAACTCTCAAACCCCACTTCAGAGCTCCATCAGAGTCCCTTTTACAATGCTWATTTTTTATTCTGTGTTTTAAAAGTTCAGCAATTGGTAGATGAGCTGGTTTTGTCCTTGGGAACTGATCCTGCTAGATAGCAGTGGGATCAGATTGTCGTGAATATCTGCTCTCCCCAGTTACACAGCATYTCTTCCTGCATGACACACTGCTTCCACATCTGACACACAAAACCCTTTCTGCCTTCATGATTACTGTTTTCAGATCTACTTTCCATTTATCATTAAATCTGCTACAATTTATCTCCACTTGTTCACATTGCTTTTTCTTTATGTTCTTAAAAACCCACAAGAATTAGTTTTGATTCTCCCACACACAGTCTCAATTTTCAACTACTCTTTAATTTCCTTTTCCCATCCAAGAGGGGATAACATGTGGGTGCAATTCTAGGATTTGACATTTGTGGCCACCCTAACAATGTTTTTCAGATTACACATTAAAACTGACTCCCCATTTTAGCTKGTATGACTGAGAGAAATAGGTAAAATACCACTGCAAATGTCAAACAGCATTCTCTCACCRCTGAATTTTTATATCCCACTTTCCATATAAAACTGAGATAGAACCAGAATAGCCATCATTATAAAAAGATCTACRTGTATTTTCAAATGTGTTGGCAGTGTTTCAGTTTGATATTTTAGTTATCAACACGACCTGTAAAACTGATAATAATGGAAAAATTCTATTTTGAAACTTCTGATAGCAGAATGAAATMTTTTTCCAGGTGGCTGCAAGCATGTATAAAAAATTCTTGTTATTTCACACTACCAAGATTCTTTCATGTAAATGTCAGATAGCAAAAACTAAAAACTTCAGTATTTGTATGTGCTTCACCATCATATTAATAAAATTTAATTTCCCTTTATAAAATTCCACTGACAAAAGCAGAAGACTGCATTGATCCAACATAATTATTGCAAAAAAAAAATAATCCAGTATTCATTAAAGAGCATGCTGAATATCATCCAAGCCCATAAGAGACAGATGCAACTATYAGAGCTASTTATATATTTGCTTATTTTAAAATRATAAARGGATGACAGCAAAATAGAGCCTTCCACTGTGGAAGGACATGCTCGGTATCTCCACAATAACACACAAGGTTTAGATTTCCTTTGCTCAAGAAATGCCTGAGGGATCTAAGGGAATGTGAAGTGCAGATGTGTAAAAATCAGTGTTCCTCCATGAATGCTTCTCCCCCTATCATTCAATTGGCACAAATAATACTATATATCCACCAAACATCATTTTTTGTTCAAAAACTCTTTGCAGTTCTTTGATAAATTTGCAGAATATCAGTGTAGTTATTCATGTTTGTTTTTTCAGGCTACTTGGAATGCAAAAGATCTATGGAAAGACATCCCCTGCCTGCACCTGATGTGAAAAAAGAAAAAAACTGCAAGGAAGATGAGAAACTTTGCTTTGAGGATTCCTCATTAGAAGCTTTTCTTACTCAACAGTCCCATCCTCCTGCTCTCACTGGTGATGTGGGATGCAGAATGCTGACTCAGGTGCCCCAGATTCTCACTGCCTGCTCTGCTCCCATCTCAGAGCTTCCAGTGCCCCTCAGCTCCTCTCTGGGAGTGTGACACAAACGGTGAAGMACCAGAATTCACAGCACAGAGGGTCTGTAAACCCCCTGGGCTGAGCAAAGCAGAGCCAGCACCACACCTCATCCTTGCTGCTCTGGTGCCCTCTGCTGAAGCAACCTTCTCCTCTGCTCCTGAGCCCACCTGAGCCTCTGCCAAGTGCCATCTGCTGCCACCTCTTCATCTTCATGTATTTCCATTTCTGTTCTGTCTCAACAGAAAAGCAAAGTGTGACCCTCTGCTTCCTTTCCTTACTGCAGTGGTACTTAGGCTTTGTTCTTTTTGAAATTTGTTCTTTACATTTGTAACATTTCTGCATTTTGCAACAGTCTTATACTGAGCTTCAGAAGATTCCATGTGAGCTGAGATGATAACGACTGTGAGAACTATATTTCATAACAATTCCTCTGTGTGTGTGTGTGTGTGTGTGTGTGTGTGTATAAAAGCATGAATCACTTAAATTAGCAATGTAATTTTTGTTCCTTTCTGGAAGATCTCCCCATGTGCTGTAAGAATGGGGGAAAACGAGAGGCAGGTAAGGCAATACACCCAGCACAGCTTTTCTACAGAAAGTCAGTATTTTTGTTTAGCTTTACCTAAAACAGCCTTACTCTCACTTGGCAGGGATACCTAAACACATGAATAACTGCATAAAACAAGTTCATGTGTTATTATATCAGGGTGGATTTCAAGCAGCAGCTGCTTATTCAGAACTCAGTCCTAGCAGTTTTTGAAGTGTCTTATTCAGGTAGAATAAGGAGGGATGTGTTTGACACTTCATCCCTCAGTGGCTTTTCAGAAGAAACAGAAATCACCTTTACAAGATATACATATATATAATACATATATACGGTGTGGCTGCAGCTTGTATTAATATCAGTTCTCAAAAAGATTATTTTCAGTGACAACATATCAAAGTTGTTTAGGTGGGCTAAGATTATTTTTTTTGGGGATCATAAATGTCTGATAATTTCCAGTAGTGTTTTACCAAATCCTACGTACCTTTTATAGGCACAATCTCACACACATAAACCCCTACCTTTTTGACAAGAATTTCCTCTTCTGAATTTCTTTTCAGCACAATATTTTCAGTTTCCTCTCATTTTCATTACTGTCCTGGTAAAAAGGTTGTTACACACCAGCCCAGCAGTTCCATTTCAGCAGGAAACACTGTAAGTTGTGAATTGTAAATGTACATTACAGTTTGTTCCTGTTGTGTTTGTTCTTCTRGTTCTGATAAGTTTTCACCAAGAGTGACATCATTAATCCTAAAATTTAGRRGKTKTTTTTTTTTWRTTTGRCATTTCAACTGCTGATTTCATTTTTTAAGTTGTTTAAAAAGAACACAAGTTTTGCAAAACGGATGTTATCTTTTATCTTTAATTTTGTTCAAGCTTGCTTGAAGGCATTMATAATCTGACATGCCATATGATGCTGCCTACCCTTCTTTGATTCCAGCAAGTGAAGGAGGCAGCATTTAGAGAAAAACAAAAAGGAAAATCCCTAAAAGGAATCAGGAAGTTGAGTCAAAATTAGTAACTACTGCTGGAATTAGCCCTTATTACCAGGCAGAAAGAGATGGTGTTGGTGGCTTGGCTAGTTCACTATTTTGGAGGTTATTTTCCTACATAAGCTGCTGCCATRATTGCTAAAGAAACAAAAGTGAAAGGATCAGAACATCCTGTGAGCACAGATGGAGCTTACATCACGTATACATTTTTAAGATATTAAATTAATTTAAATTTAGCAGGAGTGTCATCAATTCCTCAGAGATGAATAGATATTCACTGAGGCACATGGAAAGCTGYGGTATGGGCACAAGTTTTGGCCTGTTAAACCTCAAGTAAATCAAGAAGCACACTTTCTTTTCTGTCAGGGAATTTCTTAATTCTAACAAATAAGGCCACAGAGTCTCCAGTTTGTTTGTCCCCAGTGCTTTTGGTGTTGTGGTGGCTTTGCTGGGTAGATGTGTTTCTTGCATGAAAAATATGAGCCACAAAATCTGTTTTGTAAGGGGACAGTGAACGTGGTTGTGGTGCAGAGGAAGTTTCCAAATATCAGGAGGGAGAAGGGTCAGTGTGAGCTKCAGCTGGATACTCTTGGATTTGCATTCAGATATCAGAATGTGRTATCTGAAAGAACTGTGGTGGATCTCTGCTTACAGGAAAAGGTAATATCACCAGATTAATTGATTCAGACTGAAAAATGGAAATGCCCTCAAAGGCCTTTCTTCACAAAAATTCCCTCTCCCATTTCTTTCTAAATGAATGTGAAATAAAGAATATTAGGCACTGTAAATCTACAGGATGGGCCAGACATTGAGTCTCAAGCTCAGGCAAGTATTCAGCCAGTCTTTGTCATTCCTACCTACAGCTGAAAAAATATTGTAAGACATGCAACAAATTCTTTAGTAATGCATTCCAGCCTTAGTACAGGGTGAAATAACATTCCAAAGTGGATCTCATACTTAGYTGCTGGCTTTAGGGAGAAGAATATCACCCAGTTCTTTTAAAACACAGTGTCTTTGACCTTCAGGTTTACAGAACYCTCAGTATCAGCATGTTGAAATTCCTTTGCTGCTTGAGTGGCAGCAGTGAGGGGTGAAAGGCAAAGAGCTGGAAACACTGCAGAGCTTCCCCAAGTCAACCCTGAGTTTTCAGGTRAGGCTGCTTGCATTCTTCCTTCCCCCTCCCTGTCCTCACTGAGCCTACCCTCCACCTTCCTTGTCCTAGGMATATGATTCTTCAAATATTTGTTAAGCCTTTCTGGAGGCTGCAATATAATAACACAAAAATAGGAACAAAGAGAGAAGTGGTGTCTAGGGAATGTAACACAGACAGTTCACAAGGACACAGTGTTCTTACACAGGTTGGAAGTCAGTGATTGCACCATGGTCAACACAGCTGTTCTGGCCAAAACACTGGATAGGGAGTAAAAACTGTGCTTATGTGTCATCTTCAAAACTGGCTACAATTACCAAAACCCTTCCTAAAACTATACCAGAATAGCAACATAACTCTGGCATTTAATGAATGTAACACAATGGTCAAACCTATCACATGGACATGCAAAATCTGTGAGTCCTGACTGTGCCCAAAACCAATGGAAATGGCTGGCTAGAGAAACAAAGGGAAGGGGGAAGCTTATGCCAAGTCATGGAATCACGGACTGGTTTGGATTGGAAGGGACTTTAAAGTTCATCCTGTCCCACCCCCTGCCGTGGGCAGGGACACCTTCCCTTATCCCAGGTTGCTCCAAACCCTGTCCCTGGACATTTCCAGGGATGGGGCAGCCACAGCTTCTTGGGCAAGCTGTGCCAGGGTCTCACCAGCCYCACAGCAGAGAATCCCTTCTGCACACAGCTCTGCAAACTCCAGTTCTGGATTTAAAACCAGAGAATGGTGCATTTCCAACACAGTTCTGCAACTGGAATGTGAGGGTACAGCCCTGTACCAACTTCCTTTGGCACAGTGACAGCCTCTACCCATCGGGGATGAAAGCAAGATGCTTCAAAGGGAGGTGGGAAAAATGGAAATGATGGAAAAAAACGCAGCAACTGAGCTAAATGTTGTTAACCAAACACCAGAATAAACCACGCTGAAGGACCTGGAAGTTTTGGCGCTCTGGCTTTCAGATATCAAAAAATAGGGAAAAAAAAAAAAAAAAAAAAAAAAAAAAAAAAAAAAAAAAAAAAAAAAAAAAAAAAAAAAAAAAAAAAAAAAAAAAAAAGACAGAGAGGATTCAAGGGGAGGAGGCGCTGTGGGTGTTGGAACTGTGACTATTTAAAGAGAGCCAGTGTGTGCAGCGCTGCTGTCCCTGCAGGTGGCCCGGCTGTCACAGCATCGCCTCACGATGCCTCGGCCACCCCCGCCCTGCCCTCACTAGAGCCGTGCACGGTAACGCTGCCCTCTATTCCTTCTTTTACGTATAGATATAACTTTTTTTTTTGCATTCTGCTCACCGTAGTGTCTTTCCGTCTCTAACACGTCTCTCCAGGACGTTTCCAGAGCGCGAACTGCTCAGTTTAAAGGCGGGTTAGGCAGCTCGCCGTCTCCTGGCACCGCCTCACACAGAGCCGCGGCTGTGCGCTCTGGCCTCTCTGGGCTTCTCAGCGCTCTGAGGGAGCCGGGAGCCCAGGGGACAGACCCCTCCACCTCCCCGGGGGTTTGAGCGGGACGTGGGAGCAGGTTTCAGCCGGAATGTGCGTTTCGGAGCTGCCCGGAACGCCGGCGGCGGGGCGGCTGTTTGCCGGGGGAAGGCTGCGCTCCGTGAGGGCCGCTCCGGAAGCGAGCGGGAAACGGGGAGCGGTGGTCCCGCCCCGGCTCCCGCTCCTCCTGCGCCTGTGGTTTCTCTCTGAGGGAACTGGCGGGCTCTGAACGCGCCATTCCTTTCCCCGCCGCTGCCTTTGAGCTGAGCGTTTGGGGCTGTTTGCAGCTATAAAAGTGTTCTTGGCAACACTCGCCCAGTCAGCCTGTTGAGCTGGACATCCAGTGGGCCAACAGAGCTCTTGTTTCGCCGATAAAAACGGGAAGATGTGAGAGCAGMAGTGGTTCCGATGTCCCCTCGCTGTGCTGGGAGTGAGGAGCCGGCTGCCATCGCGGCGTGCCTGGATCGCCTACCCTGAGGGACCCTCAGCAGCTGCCCACAGCCACAGCCACAGCCAGGCCCGGGGGATGCTCCCGGACAGCTCCCGGGGCTCGGAGCTCGGCCGGCTGTGACCTCCATCGCTGAGCGCAGCCCTTTCTCTGAGCATTGGGGGATCCTTGCTCCCGCTTCCTTGCACGGCTGCGCCTTCCGGGAAGCGGCTTGAGGAGCTGAAAGGCGACAGCGAGGTGGGAAATGGTGGTGTTGACAGCAGCCCGCGGTGAGATGCTTTTATTGAAGTTGTAGTTAATAATGCTTTCTTAAATGAGGTTCTAAAATAAGAACTGTCTTTTACGCAGAAGTATGTCGCCCTTGCTTCCTGCGTTGTTTCTGCGTTGTGCATTTATAATGATCCGTGTGTGAAGGAGGCACCTGGGGACACCTTTTAGGGGTGGCTGTGGTGRTGCTGGGGTGGTGGCMTTGGTGATCTGGAAGGTTTCTGCCAGCCTTGATGGTCCTGTGTGATTTTATAGTGCTTTTCCCTAGACAGATTATTGCCCTGATTTTTGGATGTGCTGATGATGGCAGTGGGGCACCTGCATAGGGCATTGTGGGTCAGGGAAGGGAGTACACAGAAAATAAATGTTAAAAGAAAGGATTTTTCTGCCTTGAAAGACACCCTGAGTGCATTTCCTGAAGACATCTGTGGGTTTTTTTTTTTTGTTTGAATTTGTTTGTTTGTTTTTAAGGGGGGGTTTCTAAGTAATGATCCCATAGCCAGTTCTTCTGCCAAGACAGAGCCTTTCTTGTACTTCAGACATAATAGATGATAAAGAAATAAGTTATTTTTTTCTCAGCAAGTRTTTGAAATAAAATCTGTCATACCTTGCAGTCTGGTCATGTTGGCAGGTGGCTCTCCAAGGCTTCTTGTGATGGATGTCATGTGGAAGCCTGGTTTCCACAAACTGGATTGAATAAACTGATGATTATGAAAAAAAAATCAAGAAAATCATTAATTAACTTCAAATTACTTGTAGTTTTAGTGGGTGTGATAAATTTAATCTTGAATTCAGACACAAGTGTTTTTAGCTGCACGAATGGCTACATCTCTGTCATCTCAGTCCTGTGGCATTTAGAAGCTGAAGTAGAGCTGTGCTGGGGTTGCAGACTCGTCCTTTGGCAGTGTGTTTCCATCAGTGCCTTGATRTTAAAATAGTTGGTAGGAATAAAGAGAAAAAAAGTCAACAGTAATACATCTGAYTTTGGTTTTGGCTCTTTCTAAGGTGGCAGCATTAATAATTCCTTTGTTTTTTTGTTTTATTCAGGGCTCAGAGATGGATTCACCAGTAGGGGCCACAACTAGAAGTGAGCAGAAATTCAGGTAACTTGTATTAGAGTTGATCCAAAATTGTCTTTTAATGCAGATCTGAAACCAAAGTGGGAATAAACTACTGCATATTGAATACACAAAAACAACATCATGCCTGAAAACTTGAAATTATCCCAGAAGGTGGTTYCTTCACTGAGCAAGTACTTCATGCTCACTCAGATTGTTTATGAGGAATAAATAATGAAACAATTTGGGCTAAATTTACAGGAAAGCATGAGGTCATCAAACACATTTAATTTTCTGGCARCCATACCTCCATGTTTATTGCTTTGCCTGAGGCCATTTCAAGTTGAACATTATAGTTTGACCCAGATATTTCACAATCCCCTGAAACTAAGATGTGTTAGAAATCTTTATTGCCATGTGAGCAGGAATTGCAAAGCTGTGGAGGCAGTTTGGAAAGTCAGGGGAGCTCTGAGGTTCTGTAYTGCTGAAATCCTTCTGTGCACAGAAGTGATTTTGCTGTGTGGTTTGTGTGCATTTTCACTTCTTTGCTCAGTAATCATGAAAGACAGRTTGTCCTCACAGCTCCTTGTGCTGGTTTGTGCAGAGAGGATGGATGTGACACCAACACACCCCTGAGAGGGATCTGTGGGTAGTGATGTCTAAATAGTGAGTGGGATGAAGTCTTGATCTGAACCAGCATGACTGCTATGTCCTACAGTGATCACAAATGAGAATAAAACATCACACTTCTTCCCAGAAAAAACCCCAAAAGTTTGTTTTCTTGGACTGTTGTGACTTGTCCCTTTGAAACAATTCTGCTTCCTTTCTATCACACATGTATCACCTCAGTCAGTGGACAATCTTTGGCCTACTTTTTTTTTCAGAATTTCATTGGAAATGATGKCTGGCTTGCCCAGTGGCCTGGAAATTGGTAATTGTCAGTTTATATCTCTGAGGCAGCAGTGATTTGAGGTTGTTGCCTTTTTTTGGCTGGCATTAACCGTGCACATTTCCTTGTCTGAAGTGGCAGAAAGGCTTCATTGGTTTGGGTAATGAAATACATGAAATAACTGCACATTCACAGGCAGGAAAGAAAAAAGGCCTTTCTTTTTTTTTTCCTTGACTATTTATATACATTCAAATCACAACCAGTGATTGGAGAATGAAGTTTCCACCTCTCCAGTCACACTGGCTAATACAAATACTTGTCAAGCTCATCCCTCCTAGAAAGAAGAATGGAAACATTAAAATCTTGTTACACAAACAACCCCGATGTTTACATAAAACAATGAGAATTGACTCTTAAATATGAAAACTATCAGAAGGCTTAAAAATCCAAAGTGACAGCCATGAGCTTGTGTGGCTGCTGTGTAGGAATGGGGAGCTCTGCTCCTGCTGCTTGGTTGGGGGTTGGCAGAAGCTTTAATGGCTCAGGGGAACTCTGGAGTCAGTCCCTGAGCTTTTCAGGTGAGCCAGGGACAATGAACATTCTGTTTTCTGTGTTCAAGAAAATTCCTCAAAAGCCTCGTGAGAAAGCAGCCTCGGGACCTTCTGCTGGTCATTGGGACAGGGGTGAGTGCTGCAGTGGCCCCAGGAATCCCAGCACTGTGCTCCTGGAGGAGCTGCATTGAGGCTGTGCTGGGAGCAGCTGAGCAGCTGGAGGTGCTGCACCCCGGGGATGTGGCTGAATTCCGCACCAAAGTCACCAAAGAGAGGGACCTGCTCGTGGTTGCACATGATCTCATCAGGAAGATGTCACCTGTGAGTGTGCTTATAACCTCTGTTCATTTCTGAACCTACCACGCACTTCTGTTCTGTTCTAAGGAAACGCTGCTTCCAAAAGCTGAATTTTTTTCTGGTGAAAATGGAAATTTTGTGAGTAGTCATACAGCACATTGTCCATTTTGGGGAGGCTAAAAAAATCCTTGAGTTTTGGTGTAAGTTAGAATTCATCAGAATTAATGCAAGCAAGAGTTCTGACTGTTTCTGAGAAGTGAAAGAGGAATTTCTAGATCTGTGGCTGTAATTGGAGAGACCCTGGAAGTACAGGTAGGCCTTGAGGCTGCTGATGGCCCTGGGCCAGTGCAGCTCTCACTCTCCTGAGGACAGCCCAGTGTCAGTCATCCATCTGAGTTCCCAGAGGTTTCCAGACTGTAAGAGCTTCCTTCCAGCTGAGATGATCTGGGTGGCAGACACAGTGCTGAGTGCAGGCTGGGCTGAGCCTCTCARCAGGCCCAGTGTGACAGTGCCTGCATGTGCTCATAGCAGATTTARTSAAGTTTTCTCAACCAGGAATGAGRAAACAGAGCCCTCCTTTAACAGTGYATCCCAGGGATATCCAGGATATTCTGAATAGCTGARTACTGATAAAACACTGCTGTGTCTGCATCCAGGGTAAGCTGATTTTAGTGTTGGTTCATTACAAGCTCTCTTGAGAAACCCAGACAATTGTTTGGAGCTACACGAAGTCGAGGCAAGGAACAAACTGAGATTTATTTTGGGTGATTTTGGTTGGGGTTCAAGGCCTCTTTCCAAGGAATTCTTTGGCATTACAGGGTGTGGGGTGCTGTGGGAGGCAGCTGTTGGACAGCCTGATGGAGTGTTCCTCTCTTTCCTCTCTCCTCAGCGCACCGGCGACACGAAGCCCAACTTCTTCCAGGACTGCTTAATGGAGGTGTTTGATAATTTAGAGCAGCACATTCAGAACCCTGTGGTGCTGCARTCCATCCTGAGGCTCATGGAGAGAGGCACAATGGTTCTCACTACAAACTATGATAACTTGCTTGAAATATTTGGTCAGCAACAGGGTAAACCTATGGAATCTTTAGACCTCAAAGATAAGGATAAGGTATGGTGAGAGCAGTAAAATTATTAGACTTAATGTAGGACAAGTCAGCACATAAGCTGTACTGAAAGATGTTTTCCTGTTCAAAGAGTCAAGACTAAAAGTTGTTCATTGTTAAAGCATGTCTACAAGCTACAGCAGATGCCCAGACATTTCTTTACATCTCTTTATTCTGAATAATCTGGGAACAGTTCCCAAGGAGAATTTCAGTGAGATGTATGTTAACCAGTTTCATTTAGTGGGAAAAAAACCCACAAATTATTTAACTTACATAAAGTCATGGTTAAAATTCCATATAGAATTTCACCTGGCTGGYAGTTAATTTGCTGTTCTTACCTTTTCTGGCTGGAACTTGCTTCTTGGTTGAACCCCAAAAGCCAGAGCCAGCTGCAATAATCAGCTGTCACCTCTGATTTAAAGTGAGCTGTGTAATCAGTAATCACCATCTCCTGCTGCAGCAAAGTGCAAAAGGAATTGTTTCTGCTTTAAGTGATTTATAAGTCAGTTCAGCTGTTTTGCAGCTTGCTGGTGAGTGTGGTGTATTCTAACAAAAGGATTTCTCTTGCATGATGCACTTAGGTCCTTCAGTGGGCCAGGGGCCATGTGAAATATGGAGTTCTTCACATCCATGGCTTGTACACAGACCCCTGTGGAATGGTGCTGGATCCCTCAGGATATAAAGATGTCACCCAAGATCCTGAAGTCATGGTTTGTGTGATCTTTACAATCTTTTGCCAAACAGTTTCCTTGTAATCACTGCAGACAAAATACCTAAGGCTCTGTGGGATCACATGAATTCAATAATTGGGGACCAGAGGAATTATTCAGAAAGGTGGCTCTGTTGCAAGGGCACTCTGTGGCTGTGTAAATCACAACCAAACATCGGCTGGATGTCACACTTTGTATTTCTCTTTGGAAAAGACAGGAGCCTCAAAATACTGCCCACCAGGACAAGGATTCATCATTGTGTGATTGCAAGGTTTCTCAGGGGTTTAAACTGGATCCTGGACTTAATGTCATCTTAGCTGTCACAGGAAGTCAAACATTTGGTCAAGAATATTCATTTTCCTTATTTAGAGACTGACCTTAGAGGAACACAGTATTCTGTCACCTTCATTCTTTCAATTGAAATTTCCTTGCTGGCAACACTTACATGCCTATTTAAATTCCATGGAATGGCTTGGGTTGGAAGAGACCTTAAACATC
>CADDXX010000737.1:251409-286544 GCA_902810485.1 Alauda arvensis | reverse complement strand
GGGGGTTTTTTTTGGGGGGGTTGAATTTTTTGGGTGGTTTTTTTTTTGTGTAGGAACAATGGTTATGAAATGTCAGTTTGGCCTGGCCATAAAATACTTGCTTTATTCATGTCACTAGTGTGGTGCTGCTCTGCTAGTCCTTTTCTGGCTGATGTATTTTAGAAGTTCTGCCCTTGGCTTTTGTCTGCTGAAGCAAATTTCTTTTACTTTGTCTGTCCCTTCACAGGAGGTTCTTCAGAACTTGTACAGAACCAAGTCTTTTTTGTTTYTGGGCTGTGGAGAGACTCTGCGTGACCAGATATTCCAAGCTCTCTTTCTCTACACAGTGAAGAACAAAGTGGATCTAGAACACTACATGTTGGTGCTGAAAGAAAATGAAGACCACTTCTTTAAGCTGCAGGCAGATATGCTGCTRCATGGAATAAAAGTGGTGTCCTATGGGGATTGCTTCCAACAATTCCCAGAGTATGTCCAGGATCTGACTGCTCAAATCTGCAAACAGAGGAGTCCAGGTAATGTGGCCTCTTCAGCAGCACAATGTGGAGCAGGTTTGGGCAGTTTGCCCTCAGCTGATCCAAAGTGTGCAGCTCTGTTGCTCCTGAGGCACATGCAGAGTTGGAAYATGTGGCCAAACTGTCACTAGATRKTTTTTRGTTTTTTTTTAATCTGTGGAATTTGGAGGTCTGTGGATTCTTGCAAATTTAATCTTGAATTCTGGATTTGTCTGTTAGCATTTGGTAAAGATGCTTACTTAACATATATTTATGATGTGAGCTACTTCAGCTCACTGAGTATTACATGCTCAGAAATCTGACTTGTGAGGGAAAGGGACTGAGAGAATTAAAGGATTAACTGGTGGGATAAACTGKTTGAGCCCCAATATCTGACTGAGCATACAATGGGAAATTCAATCAGTGCATCCAGTGAGCTTAGTACACWTAGGGTTGTGAAGAGAACAAAGAGRAAYAACTGTATGTTTTAACTGCATTAAAGAGATTTCTTTAATGTCTCCAAACAATGTTTTGGTTTATCCAGAGAACAGGAAAATCACTAAATGACCTTGGGAAGAATTGCTATTTAACAGCTCTTTTATTTATCATTTCAGTGAAACTGTTTTGCCTGAAATTATCCCCAGGTGGTGCAAAGCAGGAACCTTTCCCTGACAAGTGCATGCCCAAATTAATATCCTGGTTTTTGGGACTTGATGAATATTCYAATTAGACTGCATTATGTTTTTCTTTCCATGGAGGCTAGGAAAAAAGATTGATCACACCACTGAGATTTCAGGAAGTTTGCCTGCAGTCTGATTTCCATCAGATTTGCAGGAGGGMCCTTACTCAGATTTGAAAATCTCATTATCTCATTTACATGTCAAGATCCCAAACAAAACCATTTTCAGGTGTGCAGAACTGCTCTGTACACCACCAAACTGTCAGGGTTTGGTTTTTTATGTCTATTCACAAAATCTCTTCTAAAATGGAGCAGGGGGAGTTTTGTTATAAGGATTCTATTAAAGAAATGAGAAAAGCCTCATGCAGCCTGGGGACTTCAGGTYCCTGGACACTCTCTGCAAAAGGAACAGAGCAAACCAAAGCAGTGCAGGAATCCTGGAATGCCCTGAGGAGCAGGTCCTAGGAGAGGTGATGGAGAGGCTGAGGGCTGTCAGGAGCCTGGGCTGGAGCAATCCTGTCCTGCTGRACATGGCAGCAGGGTGGAAGTGGATGAGCTTTAACATCCCTTCCAAGCCAGCCCATTCTGGGATTCTAAACACAACACTGCTGTTTGGGGATGGAGTGCTGAAGTATAAAAAGTTCCTGGATGCTGATGTGTGTTGCTGATGTCTCTTACACTTCTCCAGATGCTGAACGGGTGGACAGCACAACRCTGCTGGGTAAGTTTTGATTTTCATAGGAAGCTCCATAATCCTACCCACACAAGRAAATTACCCCTCTTATTTCCAAAGTAATGAAGTAATTACTGTGCAGAGCTCTGAGTYAGCTCTGAAGTTTGCTGAATGCTCCTTTTTTACTGTTTTTTTTCCTGCCTGACAGCAGGTAACTGATGGCCTTTATATATCAAGTGACAAACGACAGTGGTATCTCAGAATACTCTGGTGAATATTAGTAACTACTTACATACATTTTCTGGAGCTTTTATATGCTAACATCCATGAGATTTTTGGCAGGTTTCTGTTCCAAAAGCCTTTCTTAAGAGGGTCAGGAACAGTGAATCTCAAGGGTGCAGTACTGAAGGTGATTTTTCAGCTGAGCTGTTTGGGTTGCTTTGTGGTATTTCTATGAATAACCCAAGTAAAAATACAGTCCAATTGATAGAAAAAATACAGCAAAACTTCAAAAGATTCAGCTCCTGAGAGATCTGTGCTGCTGCAGCCAACATTAGAATTGTATGGAAGTATCATTTGGTACTGCATGCAAGGGCCTCTGGCAGTGCAGGAGGTGAAAGCCCTGCTCCTTCCCAGTCAAAAAGCTCCAAGACACTTGTGTGCAGGTGTAAAGTCAGCTTGGTTTTCTAATTCCACTGGGATTTTAAACTTACCTTTCTCTCCACTGAGTTCATAAATCCCATTTTCAATAAAATCCTATTAGGTGGAAGAGGAACCAAGACAAAAAGTTTTAGCACCTGTTCAGGTGTAGTTCAGAACACAGACTAAGTAAAAAACCCAAGAGGATTATTGTGTGTAATGCCCCACAGAATGTTCTGGTTTTGAAAGCATTTCTATTCCATTCATGTTACTCTCCAGTTACACTGTTTATGTACTTCCAACAGCAGCTTACACCAAGGAATTCTRTTGCAGACTTAGGAATGGTTCAGGCTGGGACCATTGGAGTCATCATTTCAAGCCTCCAGCTCAACTGGGGCCTCTGAATGAGGGATCCAGACTTACCTGTGAGCTCCACAGCTGTTAAATTACCTTTGACCAAAGGCAGCTGAATTCTGAGCTGAGTCCCTGCTGTTTGAAAAGCCTGAGCCCAGACCTTTAGCAGGGTTCATGTTCCACATAATTCACAATCCTCGTACGAGAAGCTCAGGGGACAAGGATTGTGTTTATCTTGCTAGCTGGTGCTTATACTAAGAAGTACACCAAGCACGTGGATGTAGCAATATTAATTTGTTTCCTTTCCCCTCTCTCACCCCAGGAACTTCCTGTGTGGACTGTGCTAAAAGGAAGTTAGGAGAAAGCAGCACTGATTCTCCTAAGAGGATCAAGCAGACAGATAATGATATACCCACTCTTGAATGAAAAGGCCCACCCCAGAAGCTTTTTAACAGTAGGTGTTTTACATCTGCTGCATGGAGTTTKGAGCTGGTATTTCCATGATTTTAAGTGGAATAAAATTGTACATACAGTTTTCTAAAGCTGTAAATCTGTTGTGTGTGAAGCTTGAGTCAAAGGAGTCACTGCCCTGGCACTGCCRGAGCACTCAGGCAGGACCAGATGCAACTTCTCTTTTCATTTATGCAAAGAGATTTGGCCCAGCTCTTCCCCAGGTGAAGCCACACAAAGGCTGAATTTGTCAGAACCCTGCCTGTGAACTGGAGGGGTTTCAGTTCTCCCAGCAGCTGAACTGCAGGTKCCTTTCTGCATTCTTCAGGGGTCCTGTGGGCTTCAGTCTCTGCTGCCCAAGTCCTGAAGAACAGTGCTGTTGCACATTTTTATGGGATCTGCAGCATGATGACCCACCTGCTTTCCACTTCTGGAAGGAGGATTTGTTTTTTCCTTTCTCCAGTAAGGCACAAGATCACCTGGGGAGGGAAAGGCTGGAACAGTGCAGGAGGTGAAACCCCTGCTCTTTCCCAATCAAAAAGCACACAGGTTCCTTGCATCTGCAGGGACAGACTGCAGGGCAGGCCCTCCCTGACCTCTCTGCAGTGGGAAATGTTTTAAATATTGCCACATCACASACTGTGCTGCCTGCTGCCTTGGACAGCAAGAAACAGTCCTGCAGTGGAATGAAACCCACTCAGTATCAAAGGTTCCATCTGCAGGGAATTGCCAGTTGTGTAAATTTGCCTTTGAACTGCTCCAAGGGYGAAGGTGAGGCCCAGTACCTGGTGCTGCTCCCASCTGCAKGATCTTGGCAGCAAGGCACAATTGCCAGTGCAGTTTGCCAGGCARCTGGCTCTCAGCTCAGTGCCTGCAGCAGAGCATGGCCAGGGCACAGGCACCTGGCAGGGCTGAACCATTGCTCCTGGCAGCTTTCCCTGGGATTGTTTCCTAAGGGTTTCTGTTACACCTTCTGACAGCAGATCACATTGTCCTGGGGATTTACAGGGAGGGCAGGTGACCTTTGCCTCTGAAGTGTGGCTTTGGCAGGTCAGTACTCCCTTTGTCACTCAACCAACTGCTGCAGTTCCCTGGGACTAAAGCTTCAGTCAGGTGCACTGTGAGGGTGCTGCTGTGCTCCTGCAGGCAGCTCACAGCCAGAACAGACCTCTCAGAGGGTCTGTTTACACCAAGATCACTTCTGAAAGTTGTCTTTCAGCACCACACAGAGCATTATCTGTGACACTACCCTCTAGTCAGCATGAATGGGAAGTGACCAGTCAGGCTCTTGTGGACCCTCATGATCAGCTCAGAACACTTCACCCRTTGCTTCAAGCTGAAGCAAAACCCATCCCTTCCCTTGAGGTATTTAACTCCTACCACTATTTAAACCCTGAAATCATGCAATTCATTATTGATGGGCTTGAAGTCAGGTCCACAGGAGGAAATCCCAGCCCTCCCCTTGTAAGGCTCAGCCTCCACCCAGCACTGGTGATTGCTCCCTTGCAGACACTGCTGAACTGCAGCCTCCATCTCCTGTGTCCTCAAAAGCAGAGGACTGAGGGGTTATTTCATCTCCTACCAGATCTGTTACTGGATTCTGAATCAAGGCACTGATGCTGACTCATGCCTGAGAAGAACTTTTAATCAGTGAAGTGTAGCAGTAACGCAAGTATTTGGTGACCATCTGTGAAACACATCMCACTCCTGCTCAGACAATCTTCCTCCCTGAGGCAAGGTCCCCACAGGCCCAGCACAAGCCCAAGGGCTTGTGTAACCACCCCASAGGACAAAAGGAACCTGCTCTGTGAACACAAGATAGAATTATTATTATCAACAACCACAAACCAAGGGAAGCTCTTCAGCACACACAGAGGTGGAAAAGCCAGATAAAGTGATTCCAGCTTTCAGTTTTCCTGTACCCAACTTCATTAACTGTAGATGAAAAGTTCATTAACTTTCATCTGCTTAGATGAAAAACAGCCAGCAAAGTAACTTGAGTGTACTGGAACAGCTGCTTCATAACAAACCAGAACATTTTTCTATACTTCTATATATATTTCACTTGCTTCTATAGCATCTGACTCATTCTTTCCACTTGTGTATGAGGTGAAATAGCTCAGAGGTGTAATTTTTCAAGGTTACATCACACTTCTAGAGCTGCAGGGCAAGTTTTTGTACATTTAACTAATACTTGTGCAAGGCTGCAGTGGAAGAGTGAAGTCTGTCTGGTAGTCACAGAAGTCACCCAAGATAATGAGCACATTCCAGCACCTCACTGTTTTAGGGGAGAGGAAATAATCCTATCTGAAGGCAAATAGATGCAACAAGAACACAAAAGGTCCTGACTGGAGCAGGGAGCAGCTGAACAGCATGCTGGCACTTGTTCTTTGGGATACTGGGCTTATGGAAATGAACCTGCAKCCCTTCTTTGTACAGCCAAAATACCTGCMATGAAAGCTTTGGGTACCAGTGTGCACATCTCAGAAACAGCCTGGAGCTCTCCTTAACAAAACTACATCAAAGAGTAGCAGCTGATTCCCTTAATATTTGCAAAACTGCTTCACTTGAAGAGTGAACATTKCCCTGTCAACCTCTGACAGCCACACTTGAAGTCAGGTTTGAAGAGTCAGCTGTGAAGCCAATTCCTGCTGTCCCCTGACACCATCCATGGGCTATTGGAAGACAGAACCACGGCTGGAYTTCTCTGGTGTGTCCTCCTCCCCCTCTGGGTACTCAGTGAGATCCACGGTCAGGACTTGGCTGTACATGATCTCATCGTGCTGAGGAGAGGGAGCAGCACACCATGGAACAAACACACTGTTGCTGCTTGAACTGAGTGTTTCACAGCTCAGAGATGCAACCATGAGCCTGAGTGCCCCAAAGGATGTTCCCTGCAGCTGTACCTGCTCAGCAGGACACACCCAGCCACCCCCTGTGTGCTGAGCAACACCTCAGGGGTGACCCAGCACTTCCACAACCCCAATKAACCAGAATTAATTGTTACCTCAGGACACACTCCAATCAATGCATCTGCCTTGCAATAAAACTCCTCCTTCAGGGAAATAACTATCATTTGGAACTGYTCATGTGCCTGCTCCCTAATGAAACTGGAGACCTTTGGAAAGAAACCAAGTGTTTCAGTTAGTTCTGGCAACCTGAAACAATGCTGTGATGAGGGAATGCTGAGGGAAGAACTGAACTGTGCTAGCTACAGAATTCCATCGTGAAATGAGATTGCTAAAATGAGAAATAAACCAGTTTTAATAGGCAGAAATTGCTGGYAAAAGAGCAACTTACTTTATCAATGTTTGTGTTGTCCAGTGCAGCATCTATCTCATCCAAAATAAAAAAGGGAGCTGGACGAAAGCTGCAGAAGACAAGACAGTATTGTGCACTGAGAGACCAAAATGTTCATCAACATTCTCATGACTTRCTTACTCCATAAATAAAGCTGAGAATATCTTGCAATATTACAATATTTTAATTAAATTATAATTTAATATTAATAGACAATAAATTAATATTTTAATCAACATTAAATTCTACATTGATTAGACAAAATCCTGACAGATACAGAATAAGGATTTCAGCAGTGCTTTAGCACCCCATCAGCAGAATTTTGCTTTTAACATAACACTGTCCTTTTCCTATCACCAACTGGTCAKATACTTAGGGAATACCCTAATACTACTACTTTTTTTTACCCCCTGGCTGTTCTCAGAGTTCTTTTACCTGTGTATGGCAAACACCAGAGCCAGGGCTGCCACAGTTTTCTCCCCTCCTGACAAACTGTCCATGGGCATGAAGCGTTTGCCYGGGGCCACGCAGTTGAAGCCAGTGCCTTCCAGGTAGGGCTCCTCAGGATTTTCAGGGCTAAGGAAAGCCTGCAAATTGTTCATAGTGACATCTATCACATGATTTAGRTAGGTATTTTTAGGTTTCAATACTGCCTGAGCTGGTGAGGAAAGCAGGGAGTTTGCTTCACTCTCAGGGAACTTGTTCATCCACTCTGGGAGCAGCAGTATCTGCAGAGATTGGTTTTGTTAACAAACTGGGAAAGAGGCTCAGTAACAAAACCAGGATGGAAATGGTGCCACAGATTTGTTATTTCCAAGCTTGGTTTTATCACCTTTTTGTAACTGCTTTGATCTTTTTGAACTATTAAAATGTTAAAAGCAGATTTCTTCTTTTTTGGCTTGGAAGACAAATATTTGCGAAACTGCCTTTTTTTGGTGAAAGGTTAGCTTTCTGTTAGATTTACAGAATCTAGAACTGGACAAAGAGAGCTTGTATTAAGTCTTTTTCTGTACTTTGTATCCCTGTTGCCAGGGACAAAATTTAAAAGCATTATATTAAAGGAACCACCATTTTTCCTAACCACTAAAGGGTAAGATCTTTATTACATGGTTTATTTTTCCCATTAACAGAAGAGACAATAAAATAATAGACTCTTCCCCTCTGCACAAGTGGACACAGGTAAGTTTCCTTACTTAACCCTCATTTCAAATGTCTTCTCTCAGATCAAGACATCAAGCAAAGAGTAAAACTAAGCCAAGCTGAAAAGTTCCCAATTTTGCTCACAGATTTTCTCTCTGTCTAATGTCAAGCCCACTCTGGCTTATTGCCTATTCCTTCCTTGACCCTTCTGCAGACTTGATTTCTGTGATTTGCTTCTCAAGGACTGGAAACCACAAGTGCTACTTTATTCCAAGTGACAAAGCATCCAATGAGGCCTTAAAGGCACAACAAACCTGAGCACTGCTGTTCCTGCAAAGCTTCTTGTAGATCCTGTCAATGGCTATGGAGGCATGCTCAAAGCACTGGCAAAACAGCTCGTATCTCCTTTTTTTCACCTCTTCAAATTCCTGCTTGCATATTCTGGCCTCCTTTCTGCTGGTCTCAAAAGCTATGGGGGGGGGGGAATTAAATCAAAGGAATTATTCCTGAAGAAGTCTTTGAGCAAATACTCAGAACAAGTAACAACAAACTGGGTACCATCTACTGATTCCTGGAACTTGTTCCGAGCCAGCTGTAACTTCTCTCCTGCTCTCAGGTTTGGAGCAGCTGTCTTCATTAATGTGACCTCTTTAGATGTGATTTCCTGCTGCATTTGCTTCCCATAATCCTCTATATCTTTATCAGATTCCAGTTCCTAAAGAAAAAAAAAAACCAGGAGAGCAATCCAATTTGCTTTTAGGCCAAGACATTTCAATACGTACAGCAAGCACTCACGGTTCCTGAAACAATTACTCCACTCATCAACAGCTTTAAATTGAAACACAACTGAAAATGGCACCCAGCTCTTGCTTCTTGCAATGAATCTACCAGGCCCTCCCTCTTCTTTCCCAAGACCTTGAAAAACAGGGAGCMAATTATTTTTCCTCAATTCCCTTTTTAAAATACAACACAGGAGCAGGATTAGTGCTTCACTCCTTGATTTTTAAAGAAGAGGTTCTTTGAGATAAGTTCTACTGATGACAGAGCCATCCTTTGCTCCATGCTTAGCCTCTGACATTTAACTATTTCCCCCAAGATTAAAAAGGGAAAAAAAATTAGAAAAGCTGCTGAGAAAATGTGACCTAATGGGCTGTTAGACAGGGAAGCCTTGGTCTCTGCAAACAGAAGGTGAACAACCCCCCTCAGCCATCCTTGCCTTCTGGAGTTTTGAGATTTAACACACTAAGTTGGAACTTCAAGGCAGAAAGTGAAGGAAAAAGGGAAAAAAAAAAACAAGGTTTTATGAAGTCTCTCAATTCTTGTGGCTCAAGCTGTAAGTTAAAGGCACTTATATGGGAAATGATCTGTCTAGAAATCCCACACATCAATGCTCTGTGTCATGAGTACAAAACCAGAGCACACAGACACTTCAGCTTAGCAGTGGTTTTACCAAGTGTCACTTAATAACCAGGGTAAAGAACAAAGTAAACAACAAATCAAATATCTTTCACAAAAATAAAACTCCAACACTCCATCTCTAATAAGTTCAGGCAGAAAAGATTACCTTTAGGTCAGCTCCTAGCGTGCTGTAGTCTATCTGAATTCTCTCTTCCCTTTCATACATTCCTAATGGAGCCTGGGTGCCTTCTCCTTGAGCTCCCAGCTATAAGAGAAAGCACATTCCAGTCCAGAAATATGGCAGTTGACTTGGTAAAACCAATTAATTAAAAGGTTTTAAAATTAAGAAACAGTGGTGACATGGTACAAAGTAAACTTAATCCATGGCTCTTCTTCTGGCCCAAATGGAGTGAAAAGTTAAGATCTCATGAGCCTAATTAACACACCCAGGTGTTAAATGAAGATGAAACATCTGCTACACTCAGCTTGAAGCTATGTTAAAAAAGCAGCAGCAATCTGTTTATGACATATTTCCAACACTGCACATAATGTAAATGTCCTGATTGGAAAGATGCACACTCCCTGATACYTCAATCCCTTCCAAGGGAAGGCTGAAGTGTGTAAAGCTGAGGCATTTCTTCCACTTAAAAGAATCAAAGAGCTTCAGTTTTTTATGACAGAGTATCCTCTACACCCTGTAGCTTAAATTTCAGTCACTTCCCCTCAAATGCCATTTTTATTTACATTTCTGAACTGACCCCTGTGTATCCTCTTATTTATCGTCATATCAATTTTCTTGTACCACAAGATTTAAATATTTCACAGGAGTATGTTTCAAGCACAATCAAAAACACTTGCAAACACAATATTTATGTCTACAAAAATAAAAATAAATCCTTTTGAAGGAAAGAGACCTGATCACACAAACAGACCATATTGGTTTGGACATTGCTTTGTAAGAAAAACAGTCCTGTCAGGAAAGAAAGAGGGTATTTAAATTCATGAGTAAGTGGTGCTCCATGATATCCATTTTCTGTAAGCACTTTGAAGTACCTCCACTTCACTGATGTCATCCAGGGATCCAAACAGTAACTTGACTTTCAAGTCCTGCACCTTGCACTCCAGCAGCAGATTGTGGCGCCTCAGYCTCTTCTCCTCCAGAGAGGTTTCCAGAGCTGTGGCTTCCTTCTGCAACTTTGCAGCTTCTCTACAAGCACAGAAGGCACAKCTCAAGAGTGGGAATATCACAGCTAATGGCATGCACAGACAAACAGCATGATAAACACAGTGTGGGAAGCAGAGGAGGGCAGTTTGCTCTGCAGTGACCCCCAGCACACAGAAAGGAAAATGGTGCTGTACTTCCCATCCCCTCCATTCTCCCAAATGACTCCAGAGGGAGCCTCAGCCTCAGAACATTGCCAAGTTCACTTAAAAGCATGTTCAAATACACATCTTTCCTAATTACAGCCTCTCAGGTTTTCAGGTGTTTTTGTACCCTGAGAGTTGATGATAGAGTTCAAAGGAGAGCCAGGGCCAGGCAGCTGCTTTGCAGAGTTGTTTATTCTTTTGCTTATCTAAAAGTTCTCTCAGCCCAGTGTGATGTTCCCAGGAAGACAGAAAAGCACAATCTGCCCCTCCTGCAATGGCACCTGAACTTTTATAATCTAAACTACATTAACAATGTTTTCCTTTAAGCACCAATAACTCTGACCCATGTCAGACAGTGAAATCTCACCAGAACCCAATCAAGAAAAGGCCACCACCCCTGCAAAGATGGAGGGGAAGAAGAAGCAGGAAAAGGACAAAAAACACACCCAAATTCCTTCATCTTTGTCCCATTGTATATAGTAATATCTAAAACTTCTATTTTTTCACCCTGTGAGCTAACAAAAATCACACCAATCAAACCCACATGGACTTCCTTTCCTCTTTTAAGCATAGCAGCTTTTTCCAGGGAGTTAGATCAAAAGAATTGGCATTTTTGGCTCTTTTGGCTCTCTCCCAAGACCCTCCAGGGACCCCCAAAGAGGTGACCTGGTTTCCCACAACACCCTACCTCTGTTCAACTCYAGTAACCTGTATGGAGATTTGATCCTTTAGCATGTAATCAAGTGCTTTTTATCATTATTCTCCTTGAAACAGCTGGATTCTTCGCAAGCAATTCCTCTGATGGCATCAAGATTTCACAAGTTTACCTAGCCATAGTGTGCCAGCATGATGGGGTTTTTAAACATAGTGCTGACTCCTGAYTWAGGGACATCAATAAWAAGCAAGCACAACAGAACTGAAGTGTAACTGMAGTATAAATCAACAAAGGAGTTGATTTAATCTAACAGTAGGACACAATAACTGACGTTAGTATTAGTTCAAGGTATCCAATAGATGAAAAATCTGGAAAAAAATGAAACCAGAAAATAAAAGTGTTGCAATTTATCAGAGCCATTGTACAACCCAAACTGAACTGAGGGAACTTCACATGCCAATCAAGCTGTAGGCTACTACCCATCACCACCAGAGATGGGATCGGTGGCCAGAGACCACAGTGAGACCTAAGACTGGGCAGATAATAAATAATTCAGATAATAAAATARTTCTGTATGGTTTATGGGATGGCTSTCTTGAAATACTCTCCTTCACTGAATCAGAAACTGTTAGGCACACTGTAAACACAAGTCACTATGTCTCTAATAAATCTTTCACAAGAAAACAAAACAAGAGAAGTCCAAACATGTGATCAGTAAGTCCCTTCTAAATATTATCCCTTTAATCATCTTTCCAGGAGTAGAAGTAGCAATTACCTGTTAAGAGTTAACAGCATCTTTCTGAACTCTTCAACTTCATTCTGGCTTTTTGTAAGCTCAGATTTATGAGCACTTAATCTGTCCTTAARGTGTTGCTGCTCCTCCAGAAGGTCATTCACTTTTTTCAGGAGCTTTTCCTCCTCCTGCATCAAAATATTTGCATTTTTAACCTCCCACCAAGAATCCAGATCTGGAACCTCTACTGTACAGGAAGGAGTTAAAGTTTAAACCTGTTACATTCAAATGTGTTACAGCACAAGATCTGGAAGACACTGGGAAGGGGGGGTTCCCCCACATTGTAGCAGTTTTATAATTTCACTTTGTTTTTTGTTCAAAGCACGTATTTTCTCCTTCCCTTTTCTGTGAACAAGCACCATTAGCACAATACAGGATAAAGAATACTATGAAGGAGGAACCCATACATATTACTTCAACTAAAAATCTAAATTGGTTTCATAGGATTATTTAAAATGTGTTAGTGGTTGTAAAGTAGCTTTAGGATGTAAAGCATCAGAGCTGCTTGCTCTTATTCATAAAATCTTCTGCTGAATCTGAGCCACATGCTGCTGGTTTTGTCTATAGTTGTGTGTTGCCTTTTCATATCAACCAAATACATTAACTGAATAAAATCCAAAATTATACTGGACAGACATTAATCCAAGACTTAACTTTAAGCTTATTTTTAATGATAAATAAGCATCCAAATATGGCAGTTTATTCCCAGGTTAAAATGCAATATGCAKCTGCATTTTTCTAAGCAATTACAAAGCCAACATTGAATTAACCCCTTTAAAATTAATCCACAGCATCAACTTCAAAATTGGAACTGAGAGCAAAGAATGCATTGAATTACAGAGAGAGAAAAATTGATTTTATTACTACCTTCTGTAGCCTGATAATCTCAGCTTCATCTTTCTGAAGTGTCTCCGTCAGCTTGCTGAGTGAGTTTGTTGATTTTTGGAGATGATCACGGTTGTACTCCAGCTGAACGYTCAGTCGTGTCCTCTGATTTTCAAACTCCAGTCTGGGCAAAGCACAGGGTTTAAAACCAGTTCTTACAAAGCAGGCTATTAAACTGTGGACTCTATTGAGATCCCATTACTGTCTTCTGAACACAAAAAGCTGCATTACATTGATTCTACTGCACATCCCATGGCTAGATGGGAAATCACAAAGATACAGTTGTTTTTACTTCTAGGAGTGTGTTCCTGTACCAAACACCTGCATCTTACACCCAGTTTCCCTGCAGATTTTTCACACAAGAGTGACCTTTCATGCTATTCTCAATCTGGGACAGTGCCAATTTTCAATGTGGGCATTAGAAATCTATTCCTCATTTTTTTACAACAGTGCTACCAAAATAGTAAGTGTTACCTTTCAAGCTTATTGCAAGCTGTCACTGATTCTGTCTAACAAACCCAAACCATAGCAGTGACCTAACTAATCCTTACAGAGACAAGGAGAACCTTCTGCATTCTCCCAGGAGTTGGAGTCATTCCCAGTGAGGGGGTTTCTCAGGTACCAGTGTCCCCAGTGCAATGCCAACCCCTGGTTTACATTTGAGTGACATTGAACACCTTTTCTTATCAATCTCCTCTTGCTGCCTCACGTGTTCTTGTTCGTACACACGAATATTTTCTATACCAATTTCTTCACAGAACTCCTGGAAAACAACATCTTCAACCTTTGGAAACAGAGAAATGGAACAACAAGAAAAGACAAAGCAGTTTACAAAGTCAGAAGTTGTCCAGGTAGAAACACCAGTAAAACAGAATTTTTTGCAGCCCAATAGCATGAGCTCTCAAAGCTCTGACAGAAGGCATTACCTCATTAATTTTTTTCYGAAATTCTTCTATTTTTTCTTTTCTTTGTACTACTCCTTCCTTCAGCATATCATACTGAGCCTCAACATTTACCAGTTCACTTTCCAGTTTTGATTTTTCCTAGACAGAAAGGAAAAATATGGGAATTTTTCTTCACAGGACACTCAACTTTCTAGAAATTAAGAGACAGCTCTGTTCCAGGTTAACTAGTTTTTCTGATTAAAAGCATGAAATATTTTCTTTTCCAATGCCATTTAACCACTATTACTGCCAATTTATATGTAACAGTAACAGTTTTAATGAGCAGAAAAGCAAACTGAGTACCACATAAAGGGCACTCTGACTTACAGRTTTCTGAAGGTTACTAAATGATAAAACCACAATAGAAAAAGCCTCATGAAAAGTACTCTGCAATCTTGTTTTTTAGATTTTACCAATMCCTCAGTTGTAACAGCTGTATGTAAAACTTTAACTGAGTTAAAAAAACTATGTAAGGAAGTAGCATTACTTGATCAGTAACTGCACTTTAAAACAATTATTAAACATGAAAATTAGAAAGACTTGAATATGATACCATGAAGAGATTGGCAAGCTGTTTCTTTTTTATTAATTCTAATTCACTCTGTGAGTATTTCAGTCGTGTCTGGGTCCCTTGGCACTGAGCACGCARCTGCTTCAAGTCAGCCTCCTTCCTTCTGATCCTCATCAAGTCCTGCCAAAGTGTTATGGGGGGAGAAAAAGCTTTTTTAACAAAAAAATGGTCTGTTTTTCTGATTTTCAAGCTAGCCTCACTGACACAGGCCCCATTCAAGGTAAAGGCTGACAGCACAGGTCATATTTAATATTAATATTGCAATGAATGCATCCACTCACAGATTACATCACAACTCTGTCTTMGAAAAAGCCAACACTAAAGGTGTGGCAAAGCATTTTACACTGGCAGGTTTTGGTTCATGCAAACATTCCCATATTGTCATTTTCATTACAAATCTTCAGATACTCTGAACTTTTTCCTGAAGGGAGCTTGGACCAACAGTGCTGTCCTGTATTTCTGCCTGTGAGCTRAGAACCACAGCWAAGAACTGWGATGCAGAATTCATTATTAACTAGAAGAGSATGAACAGCTATTATGCCYTGTCTGCATCTTCTAGAAGCTTTAMAAATTRCATTTYTWGARWAYCACCTTCCCAGAGCTGAATTAAGTCAGACACAGCATGACTTCTGCAGTTAAYRCTTTTAAGAGACCTACCTTTAATTCATTCACCAAGCTATCTCTTCTTTCCTTCATTTTACTCATTTCCTTCTCATCCCAACATCTAGCTTTAACTCTTAAATCACTTGATCCTCCAGAAATCACTCCAGATTTCAAAAACAAAGTTCCATCAAGAGCCACTGTCTGGAAGAAAATCAGTTATATCCAAATAAATCTGACAATAACCCAGCCAAAACACCCCATGCAGTAGTACCCAAGATATGGTAGCCAAACAAGTAACAACCACATTTGAGCTGGACTGTTCCAGTCCTGAACATAATCCATATCTACAACCAGGAGGTTCTGACATATTTTAAAAATTTTGAAAGCATTTCTTCAAAGAAAACTCTGCAAGATAAAGTCTGTATTTTGAAATCAGACAGTTTTAGAAGCAGGATTACCCATCCCTCCTACTCCTCATCACAAGGACCATACCAAGAACCACATTTGGACACTCTTCATCCTTCCATTTGCCTCCTCCTTTCCCCAAGAAACTGCTTCARCTTACTACCAGAGGAAAACACAGCCATGTGAAGTATCTAGTAACTTGTTTCTGTGGGATTAGACAGCACAGTACCAACTCTGTGTTTATCTGCAATACTCCAGCATGTTTACAGAAGAATTATTTAATGGCATCAAACACGTAACTGCAATGAAAAACACATGCAACAAACTTTGGCTTCTTACTTTCARCCTCACTGGTCCATCAAATGCAATGTGTTTTGCTTCCTTCACTGTTTCACAGATCAAGGCATTCCCACACACAAACTGGATCACTTTCTTMAGTGGAGCAAATTGTGTTTGTATAACATCCACCATCATTTTAGCTCCTTTTATCTCCCTCAGCCTCTCATTAATTGGTTTAACCTGCAAAGCAAACAAGCAACACAATACCCTGGAGAAGCAGTCAGCATGGATTCACCAAGTCAGTCATGTATGATCAACAACAGCCTGGCACACAGAAATGACTGGCCTGGCAGACCAGGGGAGAACAGTGAGGATTATCTACACAGACTTCAGAGGGGCTTTTAACACTGCCTCCCCTAAGATCATGGAGAAGCAGATGAAATAGGGTCTGGATGAACAGTGAGGTGAACTGAAAACTGTCTGAACAGACAAGCCCATGGGGTGGACAGCACAAAGCCCAGTTGGAGACCAGTAGGTAGGTATGGGATTGATCCTGTTTARTATCTTCATTAATTATCTGGGTGATGGGGAGGAATGTACCCTCACAGCATCTGCTGATCACAAAGAACTGTGAGGAATGGCTGATAYACCACATGGTGCCATCCAGAGGGACCTCAGCTGGCCACCAAAGTGGGCTAAGAGCCTCACAAAACTCACTTCCCAAGTCCTGGCCTTAACACTTCAGCCTATTTTAGTTAAACTTAAATGAGCCAGTATCAAGACTTGCACTTATCAGCTTTCTGGTGGCAGCAGAAAGAAAAACAYACTTACATCAAGGTAATCCAAAGCAAGGAAAGTTTCAGGCTCAGCTCGYTCTTGCTTTAGGAAGTGAATGCAATCCCTTGCTGTTTTCTCAGTGGCAACAACAATGGCAGTCATGTAATTGCTGAACACCTTGGTAACAGCAAGCTGGTACTTTCTATGAATAGGGTGACACAGCTCAAGCAATCTTCCAAACTGAAAATTAAAATACAGAGGAATATTAGTATTTTAGGTATCAAAAATGTCTTTGCATGCAAGATGTATTTTACTGCTTCAGTATTGCAGATCTATCAGCTGCACTCTCTCACCAGAGCTGTGCATCAGAAAAACCAGGAATCACAGCAGTCATCAACCCAATTTATAAAGTATGCCCTCAGAATCTGAAAGGATCTCCCAGACTGTCCAATTTACTCCAGCTGCTTACTCAGTCTAACTCAGCCTAACTCTGAGGTCTGAACTCTAAAGCATAGAAATGAGGCCATTCTATTACCACAGCATTTGGATAGAGCCTTTTGAGACTCTCCAGGATCTCTGCTCTCATCTGCTCACGTTTCCCTTCGTGGTAATCAATGCTGGCACTCTGCAGCTCACTGACAATCTTGCTCAGCTCCTCGTTCACTTCAGCCATTCGAGCTGCTGCACCCTCAAGTTCCTTAGCCAGCACCTCCTCCTGCTKTTTCTTTTCTGTCAATGATGCACTTGGAACAGAAGCAAGGAGAAAAAACAAGTCACAGTTTCATGTGTACACACTTTCAGTGTCAACTGAGGTCATTCTGCTGTCCCCTAACTTCACAAGGAGTGAATATCAGGCAGAAGACAAGAACAAAGCTGTGCTAACACACAGTGTAAATATTAATGCTTTCTGGAACAGCACATCTACAAAACTCCTGTTTCTTGGCTCAGATTTTGACCAATAGCCCCATACGGTAACAAAATTTGTGAGAAATTAGAATTAAAAAATATGGATTAGTCATCATACTTCCCACTTCGACAGCTAAAGTGACTGAAGTATTACATAAAATTACTAAGAATTCTAGTTCTTATTAAAATAAGAAAGTAATTAGAAGGAAATAAAAACCAGCTATGTTTTGAAAATTATAAATATCCAAGAAATCCAGTTAAGATTTAATTTTGACACATACATGTTTATTTTAGCATATTCTTCCAACTTCTCTATGCGTTTTTCATACTCTTCTATCTGTCCCACAGTCTGCTTTATGGTTTCCTATGCAGTCACAAATGGAAKGTGTTAAAAACAAACCAAAGCAAAAACGAGGTTTTTAAGATATACAGCTCTAAATACTGAGATGGATATTTTCTTCTTTATTGCTCTTTCATGGTGAAGTAACAGCACCTCTTCTGCACACACACACACAGGGGCAGGGGGACAGCTCAGAAAGGCTACACTTGAACCAGAAACTGGTGACAGTTAAACCAATGCTCTGAGTCATTGTAAAATATCAGAGGCAAAGCTTTCAAACCAAATCCTCAGTGTGGGCCCACTGACAAATTCTGAACAAATGTAGAGGCCTTTTTGCTAATTCTGCTGGAGCGTGGAAACTGAGGTAACACTTGCAATGCACCTCTTCTGCTGAGGATTTGATTACATCAAAGCACTGAGAATGTTTATACAGACAGTCACACCAGAGGGAATGGCAGAGAGACATTTTCCTCCTAAGAACCCAATCCTAGTKTGATACAGATACCTCAATTTCATTTTTCTTCCTGCGATTCAGTTTCAGCCTTTCTTGATCTCCTTTATCCTCCCAACGAAGCTTTTCCAGCTGCTGGGCAAGTGTAGCTACCTGCTTTCTTGCCACTTCCTTCAGCTCTTTGTACTGCTCTAACTGGACAAAAACATTAAAAAAACCAATTCACTCCTTGGAAAATGAGAAGACTCATGTAGTTACAGTTAATTAAGTAATTCTACCTACCTAAACTTTATCAAAGCTACCCAATTCTCCAGAAGACTCTTCTAGCTACTGATTGCATTACAACAAGCTCTATTTTTTTAGATTAAGACTCAATCCAAAGCTTACACCTAATATTCCTCACCTACAGCCTTTTTTAGCCATTCTTATTACTCTTATTGTTCAGGAAGTTTATGGTACTTCCTCAATCTGAAGGTTAACACTAAATTTTTGCACAGCCCAAATATTTTCAGCATTTTCATGATATTAAAACATTTCATAGAGCAGATGAAATATAAATATTTTAAAGAAATCTGCTAAGTAATGATACATCAGGTAAAAAGCCATTTCTCAAAAATCACTCACCCTGAGACCCTCACAAATGTTTTCTGTCCTACCCTCCTACAATGTGCCACATGTCTAAATAAAACTTAGAATTTTGGTTTTGTTGGAGTTCAAGGACTAAAAGATCACTAAAAAATTACAGATGAAATAAGAGTTTCTGTGTAATCAGGAGTATTTTTGGACTTCTCTATTATTCTGGGCCTCCTGGTTCACCTGACTTTCTTCCAGCTCAATATCTGCTCCYCTCAGCATTCTCTCTTCTTCAGTTTTCTCCTCAAACGCTCTCCATGCCTTCTCAATATCATTCAATTCCATCTCTAGTTCTTCTATGTTCTGCTTTTCCTTATCACAGGATTTCTCCTTMTCCCTTAGAGATTTTTTAGACATTTCTACTTTCTTGATTTGATGGGCTGTGTTTTCCTTTGCTTTTATATAGAGGGGTCTCTGCTGAATCAGCGAGGCTTCCAGAGTCCTAAAGAACAAAACCAGAAACAAACCCAAAACAGCCACAAGACACAGCCAAAACAACAAAAGCCACAGGAAAAGGGGAGAGATGGAAGATAGGAAAGACATTCCTCACCCTGCTAACCACTTATCAGTTTTAAACTGTAAGGTTAGGGCTTACACTGCAGGCATACCCACAGAGAAGTTTTTTTAATATCCACTGAAAATAGTAAATTAAGAAGTGAAACATGACCTCCTAAAATTTAATAGCAAACAAGTATTTATACAATGGAATATGTATCTAGGCATGGTAGAGGAGGTAAAAACCATTTCTGGATTTTACTTCAGAGAACTGCTAGGAACTGACTTCCACAGCACTGGGCTATCACCCAAATCTTYACCAGGAAATGCACACCTGCCAAGCAACTCCCAGTGTAGCTAATGCTTTATTTAACTATCACAGAATCTGATTGGAAAACCTACTTCATTTCTTTTTCCATTTGYTGTTGGTCCCTGTTTAATATCCCAAACATTTTTTTCTTGACTTTAAACGAATCTTCTGCTGTAGAAAGAGAGTTTTTCTTGATATAAGCTTCCATATTCTTTTCATCCAAATTGTTTTTCAGAAAGTCAATTTGCTTTTCATTGTGATAAAGCTGAAAAAGCTGCAGCTGTATCCTTTCTTCATCCAGGTCCTTGATGAGCATCTGGTAATGCTCTGCCTACCAACATTAAAATTTAATTTATGGTTTATGAAAGCTATTTTCTATCATTAACAGTGTAATTTCAAGGCCAAAGTGATCTAAGATGACATACAAGTAGCTGAAATTCAAATAAAGGTCACTAATCATAAAACTCAAATCTTTGAGTCAACACTTTAATTAATTATACTGGCAAGCCTATACATTAAATAAAGTACACGTATTCTTCTACCTTTTCAAATGATACTGAATGATTATACAGCATGCCACACTAAAAAAAAAAACCTACTAGACTAAAACCAACAGAAGTYTGTGGGTTTGTTTTGTTGTGCTTTTTTAAACACTAATAAAGTTCACAAGAGATGCAAAATCTTGGCATGAAAAAATGGAATAGCTTGAAGTTACCTCCTCTTTTTCTCTCTTTGCTTGTTTGCGTTCTGCTGCCACACCTTTTTTCCTGTTATAATTAAACTGGGCATCCTGTTCTGCTTGCTGCATTTTCTTCTTCTTTTTTTCATAGTCTTCAGCATACTCCCAAGAATTACTGATCTGTTCAAAGAGTTGAGTCCTCTCCTTTGGCTTCTTCATTGCAATTGATTCTACTGTTCCCTAAACMAAAATGGGAAAGAAATGAATTATTCAGCACTGCAGATGATTCTGACCTCTGTGTGTATTTGTGGTGAACACAGTTGGTGGAAATGAATCTAGGTTCAAACCCAAGGGAAAATTTAGTACCAAAATGAGGAGCACTCAGGTTCCCAGAAATGTTTCTGTAAAAGTGAAAAATGCGTTCTTCCTTAGGAATTTATGTCAGCAACTCTAAGGAAGATAATTTTGTGAAATATATTATTATTCATGAAAAGCTTCATGCCTATGTCATTAAATTCCTGGAAACTAATAGCTGAATAGAACTTTCAATCCCTTAATCTCAACAAAAAAAATCCTTTCCCTTTTCATGCATMTTTACTAACACAAGTGCTTTAAGATGAAATTACTTCCTCCTGGTACTCCTACAATTAAATACACTAAGCACTTATATAGACCCATACTTTTTTATATATTGTGAGTATCAGAAGCACTCAACTTCTTCCAGATTAGCTTCTTTCTTACCAGTGCATGCATGTGCATACAAACCCCATTAAGTGTGTTTTGTAGTCTTGTAACTCTTGGCACAGTCAGGAGAAAAATGTTGCCTTGTAGTTGGCTAAGGGTGCTCTCATTTCTAGAATTTAACTGTGTTTTCTAGGAAATAACCCAAGAACCTTTTGTTTTCTTTTGGAAGTACCTGGAATGCTCACCTGAAAAATAAGGCAATTCCTGACCTTGACAAGAATGCCTATTTTCTCAAGCTCAGCTATATATGCAGATTTGCTGACAGACTTGTCATTGAAAAAAAACTCAGAACAGCTACCTAAAGGAGGAAAGGGGAAAAAATTACTGCTGAAAATGTCTGCTACAACAAAAAAAATCCACTAAAAATTAAACCAGTGGAATAATTTAACTGAGCAATTTTCTCAAAAAAGATATTAGATTTCAATTACTTATTTATTCCTTTCAGTGATTCCTTTTTTTCTGTTTGAAAACTCTAGTTTCTAATTGTAGTACTTCCTAAAGGAACTGACATGCTGATGGGGCTCAAGGTGGCAGATACTGGGCAAAGAACATAAAATAACTTGTTTAATTTCTTATCTAATTAACTAATTTTAAACTAATTTTTTTATTAATTAATCCAAATGTTTTCATTTATAACACTACTAAAATGCTACCTAGAGGATTACACTAATCTGTCCCACTATGAACTAATACTGGGCATCTGAAATTCCAAGTTGGGTATTTTTAATCTTTATTTCTTCATTTTTTTAATCTTCATTTCATCAGACAGTACAAGCACAATACACTACCTACCACGGATAACTCTTGAAAAYGTTTTTTCTTCCCCATCTTCCTCACAATATACTATCTTCACACTAGCTGTAGAAGAAACAGGTTTTCCAACATGTGCTCCATGAATAAGCTCCTGAATATTTTTAACTCGCAAATTTGATGTCTTTTCACATATCACAAAGCTAACAGCATCCATTATGTTGGATTTTCCTTACAAAGTAAAAAAAAAAAGACATTTTTGACATGACATAAATGGAAGCACTTTATTAASAATTAAAGAACCTGGAGAATTGCCAAATTCTTAAAAAATTCCATTTCTAATTATGTATTTTTTATCCTTTTAGAAAGAAATTTTTCCCTGTGAGGGTGGTGAGAGAATGGCACAGGTTGCTCAAAAGAAGCTGTGGATGCCCCATTCCTGGAAGTGAAAGGTTAAATGCATCCTCGTTGCTCTGTTAAGACAGCCCTCACCTCCCAATCACTTTGACAGACATAAAATCGCCTTTGTCGGACGGAGCTTCCTGAAGCAGGGATCCAATTTTACCAAGTTCCAGCCCCTTGGGATCACCCTGGGGCTCGTGTGAGCCCCGCTTCCCCAAATGGCGGCCGCCGTCCTGCACAGCCGCTCTGCCCTTCCCGCAGGSAGCGCAGCAAAACTCCGGTACAGCCCGGAGTATTAACATAAAACCATCTTTGTGTGAGCTTTGTCAGCTGGGGTGGCCAAGATGAGGTGTGCTGTCTGCAAACCAGGCTTTCTGCTTAAGCTGGAAAGCGCCAAGTCAACCAGAAATTATGTTTCCATCAACCCCCTTCTCTCCCCGCAGTCCGCTCCCGCCCTTCCATGCTGGAAAAACGCACACGTCCAGCAGGCACCTCCACGGCTTCATTTGTACTCCAGCCCTTCAGAGGCACACGAGGAGATTTTCAGCAGCGCCCTGAGGCTCAATCGCACAGAGCTGAGCCCTCAGTGTTAACCGCTCATGGAGCAGCTGCCCCCTCCCCACACTCCCGCCCGCACTACCTGATCCATTGGGCCCGATGAYGCAGGAGAACCTCATGAAGGGGCCGATAACCTGCTGCCCCCTCCACGACTTGAARTCCTTCACCACCAACAGCTTCAGGTAACCCATCCCCGCGGGGAGCCGGTGCAGGAGCGCCTGAGCACTACGCCTCARCCACCTCAAAGAGCCGACGGGGCTATTTCACCAGCTCCTTTACCGGCAGAAAATTCGCGCCTCTCCCGCCATTTTATCGCCTCGACGGGACAGGCGGCCCCGCCCCGCGCTGCCCTCACAGCCCCGCCCTTACAGCCCTGCCCTCACAGCCCCGCCCTTACAGCCCTGCCCTCACAGCCCCGCCCTTACAGCCCTGCCCTGCCCTCACAGCCCCGCCCTGCCCTCACAGCCCTGCCCTCACAGCCCGCGCGCCTCACGCGGCGGCCCCGCCCGCCGCGCCTCGTGTGAGGGCTCCGGTCCCGTTCCCATCGCGACGGTTCGACGTGAGGCCCGGCTGGCCGCCACAACTCCCGTTCCCATCGCCACAGGCTGCCTTGAGTCCCGGCTGGACTGCCATTCCCATCGCCACAGGCCTCCTTGTGTCCCGACGGCACTGCCATTCCCATCGACACAGGCCGCCTTGAGTCCCGGCCGGACTGCCATTCCCGTTCCCATCCCACAGGCCGCCTTGAGTCCCGGCTGGCCACCGCCTCTCCATCCCACAGGCCGCCTTGAGTCCCGGCTGGCCACCGCCTCTCTCGTTCCCATCGCGACGGGCCGCGGCGTGTCCCGGCTGGACTGCCACTCCCGTTCCCATCGCGACGGGCCGCGGTGTGTCCCGGCTGGACTGCCACTCTCGCTCCGGCCCCGCCGTTCCCTCCCGGCGCCATGAGCGGGCTGGCGCAGCAGCGGGAGCTGGAGGAGGCCGCCGCCCTGGAGCGCCGGCGGCGGCGGGAGCTGCTGCGGCGGGAACGCATCTTCAACCCACGGATCCGCACCATAGGGGTGAGGACGGTCAGGGAGGGAGGGAAGGCGCCGTGTCCCCCCGCCGCTGCCAGGAGTTGTGAGGARAACGGCCCCAGTGCGGGGCAGGGAGGGAAGGGGCGGCTGAGGCGGGCCGGGCCGGCCAGGAGCCGGATCCCCCTGACCCCTCCTCAGGTGTGTGTGTGTGTGAGGKGGAGCAAGCAGGAAGGGAAGGCCCAGATACAACTTTTAGAGTCGCTTTTAAAGTTACTGGAGGAAATCACAGAGTATTTAGGGTTGGAAGGAACCTCCGAAAATCATCCACTCCAACCCCGCCCCACCAAGGCAGGGTGACCCAGAGCARGTGACACAGAAACATGTCCRGGTGGSTTTGGAGYATCTTTTCAGAGGGAAGGACTCTGTGACCTCCCTGGGCAGCTGTTAAGTGTCTGCCGCCCTCGATGGAAAGACGTTCTCMTTCCTGTTGAGTCAAAACTTCTTGTGTTTTACTTTATGGCCATTGCTTCTCGTGTGTACCTGTGCCCCACTGCTCTGGATTCCAGGACAAGGTGTCATTGTCCCCTAASAGCACAGAGAGATCAAGCCCTGTGTTGTATCTCTGTGTAGGAGTACTTTGAAGCAAGCCAAGAGCTTCCAGAGTCAGCTCATATAATGTGGCTGAAACAAGTAATAGTTTTTTACCTCTCTGCTCCATGATGCTGCCCATGTCTTCCCGGACCTCGCTAGAACTGATGCTATGAGAGATTTACTGCTGTAAGTGTCCTGCAATTAGTCCACATTTTGCATCAGACAAAATAAGGCAGATCCATCCTTGTCTATGCATATGTAATTARTTGTTATGTCTGATTTTTCTTGGTGTGGATGTGTAAATGTGARCACCCTTCAGGCTGGTGGAGTTTACTATGCAGTTTGCTTCCTGAACATCAGGGAATAATGTGCTCTACACCTATTTGACTTTATATGCAAAAATATGAACTGAATGAATCTCCCTGTGCTGTGTCCAAAGGCCCACATTCAGATTTTGTGAGYGTGCATGGAGGGAAGAGTGCTGTGAGGTGATTTCATTGAACTGGTGGAATTGGATGTCAATTGGATCCTCTTTTCTTAGGTACAGAAACATGGGAAAATATYTTCCCCTTATCTCTGACAGGGCCTTGAATTTATTCTTGTCACTCATGCAAGAGTCATTGTAGCTGCAGAGCAATTAGCAGTTCTCACTTAATGAACATGGCAGGTGCCCACCTGGTACAGCATCCTGACAATACAATACARAACCACCAACAATATACTGAAGTGCCCAACAATATACCTAAGTGGAAGGAGCTAATAACTTTTGTTAGCAGTTGTGGGATGGGTTAAAATACTTGAAATTTCTTGGTCAGAAATACATACTTTCTTTATCAACTGGCTTTTTTAGAGCCTTGAAAATGAGATGCAAACCATGTATTGTCAGTTAATGAAATAGCTGAGAACTAACATACCCTGGTGTGTTTTATTGAGCCATACTGGAGTACACCATYCTATGATTTTATCCAAATAGTGTGGTAGAATTGATTTGTTTTGTAGAACTGACTCAGGCAGGTTTGATAGATCTACATTGGACAAACATGTAAAATGAAGGAGAGCTCATCTGGGGAATTTTGATCAGCAGTTTATTTTGATTTAACATCATTCAGTGTACCTGAACAATGATGCTGACAGAAGGGACTGTTCTTATGCTTTGAAGTTAGGCCAGGTCTGAACCATAAAGAGCCAGGAAATCCATACAGAGACATTCTAGATCAGTATTTCTGTGTGGTTTTAAGATTCCCTGCTTCWGTTCTCTAACCAGTTTGCCTGAGTGGCTGTTGCTGAGAAAATTTAAAAATCAAGATAATATTTAACTTAGAAACCAGAAATCCTAAAGCAGAGTTTGAATATTTTAAAAACATGGAGGTGATCGACTGGAAAGCAGAATGGGAACCCAGATTTTACATTTTTTTCTGTGATTATTACTGGTTTTATTATATTACTTTGACTTCTGCATCTGTTTTGTCATCTGAGTAATGGAAATGTAAGATAATACCCTCTTTACTTACAGATTGAAGAATTTATCCTCAGTAAATCACTGATTTTTCTAAGAGTTCAGATAAATAATCCAAATGAAAAACTACTTTCAATTTACATGTAAACTTCATACATAAATAGAACTAGTTCAGAAATTAGCTGCCTCAAACTGTTCATAGATTTCTTATTTCAATGCTTAAAAGTGAARCCTGTAGTTTTCTGTGGCTGGGAATGTTTCAGGTATGTTTTTGTGCCAAGTGGAAGTGTTTTGAAGAGGGCAGAGYCAATAGTGTAACACAAGTCCATACCCTGACCTGCCTCTATTATTGCCAGAAAGGGAAGAACTTGTATTGAATTTCTCTTAACAGTATTTCCTGTTGTTGTGTTGTTGGCTTGGCTTTCCTAATGAGACCTCTGAAAGAGTTCATATTAAATGGCCACAACACCTTTTTTTTTTTTTGGAGGATGGAATTCTGGATGGTTTCACCCTTGCTTTACAAACTCATCTCTTTGCCTGATTGCTGTTGTCAGTTGTCCTTTACAGTACCAACCATGTGTGTTTCCAGCCATGATCTGTTTCTGACAAAGACTATTAAAATTGTTYACCAGATTAATGAAGATTTCTCATTGTATTTTGACAAGTTTTTAAAAGACATTAAATGATTTGGCAGTTAAAAAAAAGRAAAAAAAAGTAAATTCCATGTTTCTCCCTATGAAATTGCCACCAACAAAAGTGGGGCCACATTTTTTTGCCTAAAATGGGGGTGTGTGCTCCCATTTGCTGATGTGGCCTGTATTATCCTCTGCTCAGGTCCCACTTGCCATGGATGTTCTGTACCATATTTGTCAGCTCATCACAGGTCATGTACCCTGTAGTGCATTTTGGCAACCATGTGAATCTCTCTGATAAGACTGGAAACTCTCCCATTCCATTCTTACAGTGAACCTTCTGTATTTTTTCCAAATATGAACTATTACAACTTCCTGTCATTTTTACTGTTGAAGTACTAACCTGCTTTATAAGTGAAAGCAGTGCAATAAAATAAAATTCCCAGCTGTAACAGGGAAAACGTGTGTAATGCAGCTGAAAGTATTTCTAGCTCTATGTATCATGTAAATGTAGTGTTTTCATCTGCAAGAGCATAGCTATCATTATTAAAACAAAGCAAACAAAGAGGAATATTTCTGTTTCTGGGTTTTGTTTTAGTAATATATTCTCTTGCTAGAACTAGTGGGGTTCTATCTGTCTTGTACAACTGTGAGTCAATGTAGCTTCACAATACCTGTTTTAATTGTTCAAACACAGGATTTCCTAAAGAGCTGTTTGGTTTTTTCCATTTTAATAGATTGATAAAGATGCATTGGATGCACAGGTGAAGGAGAGGAAAATTCAAGAAGCAGCTGAAAAGGCACAACATGAAAAATTTGGTATATTCTTAAATACTGTGATATTTCTGTGAATAGTTAAATGTTTTAATCTGTTTCCTGCTTTCTTTATCCCTTAATATTTTCTCTAAATTCAGCCATCCAATTTATGCCCTATTCATGTTCATACATTTACATTGGCACAGTATGTGTTCTCCTTGCTATCTTAAGATTTATATTGACATGATTAAACAGGGCTACAGGGCATAATAGGCCAGAATTTTCTTTTAAAAGGTATTGACAAATTGCTTTGTTTTAGTTGCTTTCTTGTCAAGTGAGCTCATCTTCTCCCTAGCCATGCTTCTATAGAATGTCTAGATTCTGTGGAATCCTCTCAAGATGATTATTGCTGGAAGCAAGAGTTCATGTCCAGTAAGGACTAAAATGGCTAGTTGGGTGGGAGTTTTGTTGTTTGCTTTTTCTTTAAAATGCTGTAATTTATTTAGTTTCAATGAAGCAGGCAGCAGCTCTTAAGCTCTTAATGCCAGCCCATGATTTYATTGCTATGGTTAGAAAAATCATTGGAACTATGGAAGAGCTACCTGTATTCCTTTCARTTGCAGCCCAGTTTTGGTTTGCTTCCTGACAAGGTGAATGTATTTCACCWGTAGCTGTAAAGGAAGCATAGAAACAACTGGTTTACTGTACATTTCTTGTGTTCCTTCATGTTTTCACCAAATGAAACCTCACAGYTCTAGTACTTACATTATATTTGTTTCACATGCATATGTTTAATTGTAACATTAAGAAAATCATTTATACCTAAAAAGCTGAAAATATTCCATAAATAAATATTACTAACATTAGAGTGTTTGCTGGGCTGGGCAAATACTCTCTTAAGGCATAACAGTTTGAAGACTGTTTATTCATCTTGAAAATTTGATTTTCACTTTATGTGGGCACTCCGAGAGAGTGGCTTCATTGTGTTCATTTTTGTCCAGCTCATGACATGAAAAAAAATGACAAGCTCATGTGTCTGCTGGAAGAACGACAGAAAAATGAAATCAGAGAGATGAACAGGGCTCTCAATGAATTCCAGAAGAATTTCCAGAAGCCAGAAACCAGACGTGAATTTGACCTGAATGATCCCCAAGGGCTGAAGAAAGACAGACCTGCTCGAGTTTCAGACGATGATCCTCGATGCTCTGTCTCTGGCATGCAGAAGTTTGAGGGTGAGGACCTAAACTATGATCAGAGGATGAAGTTTCAGAAGGAGCAGATAAGGGAGTGGTCTCTTCAGCAACAGAAAGACTGGAAAAATGCATTAGCTGACCAAAAATTGGCAGGTAAGAAAAAAGATAATGTTTTAACCTTCTTTTTTTTCTGAAGTTGTGATGTAGCTGATGAAAATATGGTATGCTCTACTGTATATTTAACTTCTAGAAATACTAGAGGAGTTTTTACTTTATAATCTCTAATGTATTTACTATTTCTCTTAGGAAATCTCTATTTCATAACAGGTGATTGTAATATCACCCAGGTTTCAGTTTTGATTTGTGCCTCCAGTTGGTGTGCTTACTTCATCAGGCCAAACTGTCCAATCTGTACTGTCCTAGAGCAGAAAAAATAATACTGATTTTTCTCTCCCAGCTTGTCATGAAGCATTTTTTTCTGCAGTACTTAACATATTTCTTTAACTGTTTAGACAAGATAGGTTGCATATTAAACTGATTCATGAGTCATCTGAAATCCTAGGATGGACAGCTTTGATGGTAGGATTTGGAAATAGTTATTCAGCCTGCTGTATCTGTAGCTCTTCTGCCTCTTCCCCTGGTTAACTCATGTGGCACATCATGTCCATGAATACTGACCACTTTTCCTTTGAATCTAATTTAGATGATCTTTATGACAAGTTTAGGATTGCACTTGACCAAAAGATGATGGAGCAAGAAAAAAAAGAAGAGGAAAGCAGGCGTGATGTTTGTGCAGCTACTAAAACTTTCAATAAAATCCAGGTAAATTCATATTGACTTGGTTTGTTTGTTCTTTGGAAAGTGTTGGAGATAGAAAAGGAAAATAAGATTCACAAAATCAGAATGAGTGGTGATGGTACTGGGGGACAGCAAAAGCCTCCCATGCTGTTTTCTGGGTTTATATCAGTCTTCTCATACTTATATTGTGTCTGCTTTTCTTTGCACTTGTGTGGAAACATTGCTGGCAGTTGTTTGTCCTTATTGTTTACRTTAATTCCCCACAGCCACTGGTTTTGGCACTTTGGCTGCTTCATGGGTATTTGTGTGCCATGTCTCTTGGTTGTTCACTGACCTTGCTTTGGAACCTGTCCTAGCACCATTATCTGTCATGCTCTAGTTCCTCATCTYACTGCAGAGGGGTTTTTTTCTCTTCAGCTTCTACTTACAACTCAAAGGGCTACATGGATTCTATTATCTTGGTTAGACTATATTTGTTGTGACTTAGCTTTAAATGTATTTAGTCACATCAAAATAAGCCCCATTAGAATGACCTGCATTAAACATGGTACTTTTTGGTTTAGCTGTATAAGCATGCTGTATAAGTCTTTAATGGGGCATGAGCCTTTTGGGGGGGCATTTGTCATCTAATTTTGTTTATAGACAGCCCAAATTAATTGAAAATCAAAATCTGTAAGTACAGGAGCAAGCTCTCCCCATGTGCTGAAAGCCAAACCAGAAGTGAAGACCAGCCTGGCTGAACAGACAGCTTTGGCTGGAACTTGGGGACAAAAAGAGGGTTTATGGCCTTTGGAAGAAGGGACAGGCAGCTCAGGAGGGCTGCAATGATGTTGTGAGGTCATGCAGGGAGAAAATTAGAAGAGGCCAAAGCTCAACTAGAATTTATTCTGGCTACTGCTGCCAAAGACAATTAAAAATGTTTCTAAAAATACATCAGCAGCAAAAGAAAGGCAAGGAGAATCTCCATCCTTTGTTTGGGGGGAAACATAGTGATAGAGCATAAGGAAAAGAYTGAGGTACTTAATATCTTCTCTGCTTCATTCTTCAGCCTCTGACCTGGAAGGCAGGGACAGGGGCCAGRATGAAGTTCCCATCTTCCAGGAGGGAATGGGCAGAGAACTTCTATGCAGCTTAGACCCACAAAAGTCCATGGGGCCAGCTGGGATCCACCCAAGGGTGCTGAGGGAGCTGGTGGCAGTGCTCATGGAGCCACTTCYCATCAGCTGCCAGCAGTGCTGGCTCACCAGGGAGGCCCCAGGGGAAGGGAAGTTTGCCAGTGGGACACTCCTGTGAGAAGGGCTGCAAGGAGKATGCAGGGAGCTCTGTCAGCCTGAGCTCAGKGCCAGGAAAGGTCATGGAGCAGATCCTCTGCAGTGCCACCATGTGCAGGACACCCAGGGCAGCAGCCCAGGCAGCCAGGGTTTGTGACAGGCAGGTCCTGCTTGAGCCACCTGATCTCCCAGGACAGAGTGAGCCCTCAGTGGATGTGTCTGCCTGGGCTTTAGGAAAGCCCTTGGCACTGTTTCCCACAACATTTTCCTCATGGCTGGGACAGGGACACTCACTGGTCACTGGGTAAAGACTGGCTGGGCCCAGGGAGTAGTGGGGAATGGAGCTATATTTTTTATTTAATTCTGTGTTTTCTTACAAAACAAAGTTATTTTCCCCAGTTTACTTGATGTATGTGTTATGAAAACATTAAAGAACTGTTTGATATTAGGCTTTTATCTTGGCCAATAAGCCAATTATGACAGTATTTGTATGTGATGCTTTTGACACTGTATGCAGGTTGGAGAGATACCTGTTATGATGTGTTACCATTTTTCATCCCTTAATTCATATTTTTCTTGGAAAAAACATCATTTCTCTCTTTCCACTGAATTTAGGCTGCTGAACAAGATCATAAAAATGAATTGGAAAAGGCTCAGAAAATAAAAGATGACATGGCTGAAATCACCTGCCTCCTTCAAGGAGATTTCCTTTCTGAGAACCCTGMCCAAGCCATTGGTCCCTGCAGCAAACATCCTGTGCTGGTGGATAGATGGAAGGGGATGAACCAGGAGCAGCTGATGGCAATCCGTCAGTTCCAAAAGGAGCAAGCTCTGGAGAATCTGGTATTTAGAACTCACATGTGTTTTCATGCTTTTTCACTTTTCTTGGTTGTAATAATACTATAGACAACGTTCAGCACAGAGGCTACATTTATTTAGGAATAGTGTTTGATTTTATCTTTTAGTCCTTACAGTACTGTGAGCTATACTGTATCTTACCTAGTGCTGTTATTGAAGCTGAAGGTAGAATTGCCATTCTCATGCCTCTCCTATTACTCTGGAATGAACCCATTCAAGTCATTAAGCTGGCTGAAAATGAGTACAACCAAGAAAAGTAGGTTTTTTGCAGGCCTSACTTTTTGATTCTGTTCAATGGGGTGTCAGACAAGAAGTGAGGCAGAGGAAAAAACCAGTTTCAGTCTACTCATGTGATGCTTGTGATTACCCTATAATACCAAATTACCCATATTATAAGTTACACTGATGTCTTTGCACTTCTTGTCTCAAGAAGTTTAAACTGCTAACAGTAATAATAATAATAATAGTAATAAAAAAAATTGCCTTATTCCTGATGCCTTGGAAAGGCTGGAAACAGAGACTGGACAGAGCTAGAAAATAGATAATTATTGAAAGGCCCTAAGGTGCACCTTGGGCAGCACAAGAGCCTGACCAGGTGGACCCTGAATGGTCACAAAATGGCCCCCTGGTCACGAGACCTTACACTTTGATAAGTTTTGGTGCCATTTGCATATTGGGGTTTAATTGTCCAATTCCAGCTTCAGGCTGTGAGGTCTCATCCTTCTTGTTTCTCCCTTCAGYCCAYCSTTGTTTGTGCTTTTGGGCCYRAAAGTTGTCCTTGGTTTTMAGCWRGAAAGGATYTGTTTTGTCTRCCTACTCTACCTACTAGCACTTAATAKGGGGCTCAAAATTCCRTGGGACAGCACGGAATTTGAAAAMCATAAAAGCTAAAACTTAAGGCATCAGTCCTGTGGGTTTTTACAGGTAGAAAAGAACTGGTTGTTCATTCCTTCATTGGCAGTATCTTGCTTGTGTCTAGCTTAGAAACCCTTGCTCCCTTCTCCCCATTTCACACGCTACCCCTAGTGTTCAGTGAAGGCAAGCAGGTTTGTTTGGGTGACCTTACCCRTGAGCCTTGATGTGCACAGTTCCACATTTGAAGGAGAACACGGGGCGTTTTTGTCTCTGCTGCAGAGGGTGAGGGAGCAGGAGCGGCACAGGGATGCGGAGTGGGACCGGCAGCGCCTGCAGGCTGCCAGGGCCCAGCTGCTCTGGGAGAGGCAGCAGCAGCGGCAGAACCAGGCCCAGCGCCGSGATCTGGATGCCAGCAATGCTGAGCTCTCTCAGGAGCAAAGAGCAAAGTAAGTACCAGCATTGTTCACATAAAAAACCAACTCTTTATCATTATTAACCCAATGCTTGGCTGTTGCACTAGTACGTGACAAGAGTGACGCAACACGCTGAGATTCCAACAGCAGAAAAAAGAACTTTAATTCTCCATATCTAGAATCTTACCACAGCCAAGGATTGGAGGATAAAATTTCCACCTCTCCAATCACACTGATCAAACCAACAGTCCATCAACTTTCTCCTCCCAGGAGAAGGAATGCAAAACAACAGAGACAGTTACAATAACACTCATTGTTTACATTAAAATCTATGAGAAACTCCRCTACAAAAAGGAAAACATCAGAAGGCTTCAGAAAGATGAGAGTGACACTTGGCTTTCAAAGAGCTTTTTTATTTGTTCTGTTTATAATTTTTTCATACACTTGTTGTAAGTTCATGATTTTAAAAAAAATCAACAATTCATCTGAAGTGTGTTTTCCAGTATTTAATCAATCTTTAAAGAGTGGGTTTTGATTGTTACTGACTGACATTAGGATCTGGAATTCTTAAAGCATTCCACTGACAACAGATTGTTTATATAGATGGCAAAATAGAGAATAAATATAATTAGCTATGCAGAAAATTATCAGGTGAAAAACAGCATGTGTTTCTTTAATTTATCTTAGTTTTGTGAAACAAAAAAGGATGAACTGCCAGTAGAGCTKCCAGTTTCTGAAAGCTCAGGGTTAAGCTAGCAACACAAACAGCATTTCCATTATKTCAGGAAGAAAAAACCTAAGTTTGCTATATTGAGATATGGCATGTATTTTGCAGAACAAATTCTAGTTACATTAAATTCCATTTCWAAGAATTTATGAACATTAATGGGTGTTAATGCACTACATCTTTTTTAAGTTTCTCAGGCTACTTCTGTATAACAGCAAGAAAACATTTACTAATGGCTTTTAAAAATTTTATTTATTTCTAGGAACATTTGTCTTAAAGAGGAGGAGTATTCAAATATTCCAACAGAGGAGTTTTATGCACAGTTTAATACAACCACCCGGTGATGATCTGGAGAAATCCACCTGAATTACACAGAAGTATGTAGACACATTAAACTTTTCAGTTGAGCAATCCCATGTTTTATTGTTTTGGTCTATTCCTGCCCTGTTCAAACACTGCACTCAACCTAAAGGACAGTCTGCTAGGCCAGATCTGTTCTAAGAAAAGGAAAATGTTGTAATAATTTTTAAACATGATTGTTGTTCTGAAAGGACTAGCAGATTCAGTAGTAGATTGTTTGACTCTTATGTCTTAGGCTTAGCTGTAATATTTACATTATTCATGCCTATAGGAACCAATTTTTGGAAAGAAATCAGAATTCAAACTCCAGTGCTGCTTTATGCAGCTTGGCCAGAGGGGAATGGTGCCTCCCATAGAGCACAAGTGATGCCCTTCTCTGAGAGGGAAGAAAGATGACCTAGGCAGAAAATTTGGGGTTGGTTTGTTCGTGGTTTGGTGGTGGGTTTTTTGTTTTGGATTTTCTTTGTATTTTTTTTTCGGGGGGAGTTGTTGGGTGGTTTGGTGTTTTTTTTGGGGTTAGTTTTTTTTGGGGGGGGGGTTCTTTTTTTGGGTTTTTTTTTTTCCCTCAGGCTGTTTATTCCCAGTATTTGGGTTCACTGTAATAAAAGCTGACCTGCGTTCCCATCAATGGAAACCAGCCCCGTACACTGGCCTTTCCTCCGGCATTCTCCTGTTAATTAATAATTGGTGCATTGCCAGGAGCAAAGGAGAAGCAGGAGCGGGATGCAGGCTGTAAAACCCGCAAGGTGATCTCGCTGTCCCTGCAGCAGAGCCGGGGCCAGAGGGGCGGCACAAGAGCCCAGGTGCTGCGGGAAGGGGACGGGCTGAGAGCCGCTGCCCCGGGGCTGTGTGCGGCATTGCCGGGCAGCCACGTCCCGGAGCCAGCGGGCACAGCCATGTCCCTGTGTGCCGCCGGCATTCCCGGCTGCTGCCCGCTGTGAGCGCGGCTGCCTCGCGGGATGGCACCCAGCTCCTTCCACTGGCGYGATGGAAGTCCCAGAGCCCTCACAYATCTCAGCCCTTGCYCCAAAATGTGCCCCCCGCCCCCCGTGCTGAAAACGCTGCAGGCACACAGGGACTGAGACACCTCCTGCCCACCTGAGAACACTCACTTGGCTCTCCTGAATTGAAATCCTACCATAAGGACGTTTTCTGGAATTCATTTTCTGTGCTGGGCCGAGGCTTATCCAACATTCCGATCTTTGTGGGCAGATCGGTGTGGCCAGAGCACAGCTGGAAAGCACAGGACTAACCCGAGTGCTCCTGTGACCAGAGAGGATAAGAACAGGAGATAAGAGGTTAAAATGTAAATAATGACAAGAGACCAAAGAATCCTCCCGTGGCATGCAAGCACTTCAGCAGCAGCAAGGAAAAAATTGAAAAGCAAAGGTGACACGCAGTTCAAGCTGGAGCATCTCAGTTCCTCCAGGAACGAACCTGCTTTTTCCCTGTTTGAGCCTGGAATTCAGACAAGCAGAGAGCCTCTCCCAGGGCAGGCAGGGTCTGTCAGCAAGGCTTGCCAGCAGCACCAGCACAT
>CADDXX010000737.1:198704-239092 GCA_902810485.1 Alauda arvensis | reverse complement strand
AACCCTGTGAGGGGCTGGGACACAAACCCTGTGAGGGGAGCCCAAACCCTGTGAGGGGAACCCGAACCCTGTGAGGAGCTGGGACCCAAACCCTGTGGGGGCTAACAAACCCTGTGAGGGGCTGGGAACACTAACCCTGTGAGGGGCCTGGAACACAAACCTTGTGAGGGGAACACAAACCCTGTGAGGGCCTGGGAACACGAGCCCTGTGAGGAAGGGCTGAGGGAGCTGGGGTTGTTCAGCCTGGAGGAAAGGAGACTCAGAGGTGACATTATCCCTCTCTACAACTCCCTGAAAGGTGGCTGTGCTCAGGTAGGGTTGGGCTCTTTCTCCAGGCCGCACTGACAGAACAAGAGGACACAGTCTTAAGCTGCACCAAGGGAAATACAGGTTGGATATTAGGGAAAAGATTTTTACTGCAAGAGTAATAAATACTGGGGTTGTCTGCCCGAGGAGGTGGTGGAGTCACCATCCCTAAAAGTGTTTAAAAAAATTACTGGATGTGGCACTCAGTGCCAGGGTTTAGTTGAGGTGTTAGGGAATGAGTTGGACTCGATGATCTTGAAGGTCTCTTCCAACCTAGTCATTCTGTGATTCTGTGTTATTTCAGGCCATAGTCCATGTAGGTATGCAATGCATTTAAAGAGGTCTGTCACTGAGAGCTTTTAAGAAAATTAATCAGCACAGATCAAAAAGGACAGACCTTGCTTAGCTAAACAGTCACCTAAAACATTGACTAAGGAGGATAAGTCTAAAATGTTATTTTTACAGTGAACAGTCATTTGCAAATTTCAGGAGTGGTCTGTGCTAAGATCTGCTCTCTTCAGTGTACTCATAAATAACCTAGAAGCAGATGTGAACATTGAGATTAAAAGTTTGGAAGATACTAAGTTATTCAGGATAGAGAGAAGAAGGGAAGATGGTAAAAAAGAGCTTACAGAATAAATGACCAGGAAATAMAATGGCAGCTGAAATTCAGAGTAAATAAATGTGAAATCAAACACATGGCAAAACCAACTCTGGAGTCACATAAAACTGAACCAGCTGTTCCCACTCAAGAGCAAGATTCTGAGGTTATGATCTTTAGTTTCATAAAACATTGATTCATTGCTCAGKGACAGTCATAAAACCAAATCAACTGTTAGGCATTTTCAGGACTGAAAACAAAACAGAGAACACCATTAGGCCACCATGTACCTTTATAGTTCAATCATGGTTTTGTGRATATTGTGCAAGTTCTGATCCCTCGATCTCAAAAAGGAGTGTATTAAAACTTGAAATTATTCAGAGAAAGCAAAAAAGGCAACAAAAGTATGGAGTTTCTCTAGAAAAGATGGATTACTAGGCTAGCCATTTTTTACTCAGAAAAGGGTGATTTAGACAGCTGATAAGAAATCCACAGCATCCTGGCTTTTACAGGGATAGTTGATGCAGGTCAGCTGTTCACWGCTTCTTTTCATAGAAAAACTAAGRCCCATCAAAGGAAGCTGACTTCAGACCGAATACAACATGGCAGTTCTTTATGCAAAGAGTAGGAGCCCCATGGAACTGCTCACCAGGAGGCATTGCAGATGTGCTCATATCTATGTGGAGTTTAGGGGGAAGTGGACAAACACTTAGAAGAATCCACCAAAGATTACTAAACAGAAAAGAATCCAGTAAGCTTAGGAAATCGCGTGAGCTGCATATAACTGGAAACYGAGGGACTTCTGAAGGAAAAGTCTGGTTTTTCTCTGTTGCTCTTCACTGAGCATCCACTTACAGCTACTGGTAGAAAAAAAGATACCAGTCTAAACAGCCCCCTGGCTTGAATTCCTGTTCCTAAGAAATGCAAATTAAGTGTTTCTTTTTTAAAAACAATGAGGACCAAAATGACACAATTTAGGACCAAAATCACCTCTTAGGGGCATGTGGTGCACTGTATTATTGGACTGTTCAGATATCCAAGCAAGAATTTAGAGCTGATATTTTCATAAAATACAAAAGGACTTRGTGACTTCCAAATTTACTTAAAGGGATTTAATGGCTTCCAAATCAGACCAAATTCAGTCTGGTTTAGACATTTCATAGTATTTGCTGTCCTTGAAAACTGGGGCATTAAAAACTATACAGMCAACATCAGAGAGTCCTGAGCACAGTAAAAATTACATTGGCTTTGGCACTTTAATTAAGGATTTCTGTCTTCTGTTATTTTTTAAGATTATTGACCTGCCACACATATTTTCTATATAGCGTGAGTAGAAACTCATGTTTCTGTTTTAAAAGCCTGGTATGAGAAAAAGGAGTTTAAAACCATTTGATGTGAATTGTGATTTTCCAGGAAACATGATTGTTCCATAAATGTATCATGTATTCAAGCAGAATAGTGCTTTCTTCATTTGCTGACTCATTGAGGCTGCTGTAACACTCCAGAATGGGAAACCCTTTTGAAGGGTTATTTCTGAAGAACCTTAGGATTTTTTTTGTTTCAGCTAAAACTCTACAAAAAATTATGTGGTTCCTTAAGGCATATATTTCTTAAAACTACCCAGCTTAAGATCTAGAAGAATATTGCTGCACARGATTATAATAATGCTTTCAAATACTTCATCTGAGAATTTCTGTATGAATGGGCATTCCCAAAGCATATGTGTTAGATTAACATTCAGTCTCCCACAGCCACAATGCAGTTTCCTTTAATGGATTCCAGGGATTTAAGAAAAGTGTATTTGACATTAGTAACTTCAGTTTAGTTCTATGAACAGTAATTAATCCTCTTACTTGTTCAACTTCATGAGATTTATGCAAGTTTAGGATTTTGAAAATAATACTGTTATGTTAGCATAAAGATACTAATGAAGGGATAAATAGGGAAATCACTGTTCACTGTCTATTCAGTGAAAACTCCCTGTCTATCATGCTGTCCATCATTAACATAGCTTGATTCACAGTTAGATGAGGTTTATAGCTGGCATCTTAGGATGCTGAATTCACCTAAAGATTCCTGCTGACTAATTATGAAATTAAACTATTTTTATATATGTACAAGTATATAATACAGTACAGCATTTCTGACAAAATTAGGAATTACTACACTAATTCTTTTGCTTAGTTGAATCCTCAGACAGATTGCATCAGTTCCTGTGTATTGGGCATTCATTCATTCATTCATTCYTTCCTTCAAACAGGTTTTCCTGTTCAGTTGAGAGCACTGTACTTTGGAGCTGCACTTGTGTTTAAATTCCTGCTGCAGTGATTTGTTTGCTGAAGTAACATATGCCACTTTTGACATAAGCAAAGCATTTCTGTCTTGCCAACAGATGATATGTGTTTGGATTCAGGCAAATTGCCAAAGAGGCTCCACTATATTACCTTTCTTGTACTGGTTAAAAGCTGCTCTGAATACATCAGAGGGGCTAGGCAAATCTGTTTGAAATTTAGATCCTAAAGGGGCTGTAAAGGGCTGGTTTAGGAGCAATGAAACATTTTAGTCTAGAGAAGAAATTGCATTCCCTTGTTTGCTTTGCCCCACAGGAGAGATTGGAGACCTGTGCCTGTGTGGATATCTTTTAATATGAGCTGARTGTATCTGAGAATTATATTTCTGATCAGCATAGCAGATTTATTTTCCCTGTTCCTCACTGGGAAGCCAAACAGGCTGTTTAGAGGGAGACACAATTGGTATCAACAAAAACATTTCTTCAGAGATGTTTTGGTCTGTTTCTCCTTTGCTTTGTACTTCAGGAAGTTTGGGAGAATGGTCAGAATGCAATGATGATTTTCATTCTTRTGGTAATCTCAGTGTTAATTTCCAGAAAGAATTTAATGTACAACTCATTGCTAATCATAACTACCAGTAATGCTTTGAGCACTCTGGATTCTGCAAAGCCAGACATAGCTCTTCTCCCTAAATAGTGGAGACACTCAGAGCTTGAGAGAGTACTTGGAGCACTTCCTTTGAGACCCTGGAATATCCTCTAASAAAGCCTGGTAAAAACGTAGTGTCCTTACTTGCATGTTCTGCACAATGGTTACCAGAAGAAGCCAGTTTGCTTTTCTCTGTTTCACATACATTGTTCAGCTTTCTGAGCTCTTGTTTGGAGATTTTATRTGAATCCAACACAGAAACCAGGGATTAAGTGAACAGAAAATTTACAGAATAGTTTTAAAACAACACAAAGATGACTCCATGTTAGAATTCAGGTGCAGCTTCTGGTTGCACTAAGTAAAAAAATTATTTTCTTTTTAGTGAAGAACTTGATTTTTTAGTGAAAGCCAATTTTAAGTTCCATCTTCTCTTCTCCTGAGCTGATGCTTCCAAAGGGATATAGAGGATATASCTTCCATGAAGAGCAGTGGCTCCCTGGCTCCCACAATACATTGCATTATGCCAAAGACCTCTCTAACAGTAAAGTGAATCAGAGTCTCTGGTGTTACCTGTAATTATAACAAGCTGTGGATCTAGTGCCAAAAACTGATCTTAAAAGCCAAAATGGSATCTCACTATTTAAAACCTTTCTTTTCAAAACCAATGTATTTCAACTGCATGATTCAAATGTGGATATTAATATTCACAAGACCATGAAATTAAGAGTAAAAAGAACTTACATGTTAATAAATGACATGTTAAAATAATAATTATGTGGTTAGTTTGTATCTGCATGCATATTAACTGCCTGCTTGTTTTCATTTGATTTGAAGGGCAGAGTATGTCTAWAGTAATCTCCTCAGCAGAAAATGTTTCATGCAACTTGGATTGGATCCTATTTCCTATGAGGTWAGGAGAATTTTGCAGTAGATTTCAATGGACCCAAGTTCTTAYACAGTCATTTGAGACAATGCAAAGAAAATGAAAGAAAGCCCACACTGCTTTTCTGTCTTACTYACAATTAGCACCAGGGCTAATGACTAACATGAAACAGGGAAATGGATAAGGCTCACAAAATATTGCCATTGGGAGCATGCCAGAATTTGTATGTGCAATTACATTGTTTCATTGTACTGTRGGAAAAAAGCCTTACAAATTTGAAGTAAACATTTCTAATGGAGCACAATTTTTAATATATTAATTAACTAATTGGCCAATAGTGAGTGCTATCTGGCAGTTTCAACCAGTTGAAATGCACTGAGAATTGTTAGTTGACTTCARTGGTCTCTGGACTTAACCCTGCATGTAAAAGTGCAGAACTGTCTCAATTATTTGTAATTTGATAATTTTATTTTTAAAGGCTGGACTTCAAATTAAGTATTTGTGTTTTAACACAGTGGGCAGGAAGTATTTCTGTTTATTCATCCAGTGCAACTGTAATGTAGTTAGCTCAGTCTTTTTACCCTTGAAATGAATGGCAATGTTGCTGCTGATTCCAGCAGCAAAAGCAAATCTACATCATAACCAACCAGAATTCCCTTTACTCTTCCTTCCCTCTCCAAATATTCTGTTCATTAGAGAAAATTAGTTTTGAAATGTTCTTTAACTAGTGATCTGCTGAAAGACATGTAACTCCTTAAAGTTAGTTTTTAAAAGTCAGCTCTTAAGAAACAAAAGACACTGATTAATGYACTTCTCTTTTCAATTTGTGCTTATGCTGAATCCATGGCTTGAAGGGAGATATTTAAGTGGTACTTGGTATGTTACAAACACTAAGAGCTTTTAGAAATACCTCTACTAATGTAATTTCTCTGCTTAAATGTGTCCTCTGTGCTTTGTGTGGTACCAGTTAAAGCTTATTATCATACAATGAAATGAAACAGCCCAGTGAAACAGGCTGTTGTCAGATCCCACATGATGAATTGTAACTTCAGGCATCTCTGTGTAAATCTCTCTGCTAACCTGTTCCCAATTACTGACATCTGGGACCAGATTTTCTTGTATTTGAAGCAGAGGCTGTAAGAAGTTTTTACTCTGAAAAAAAAGCATAAAAAAAAAGGAGATGGGAAATGCAGTAACAGAAAGAACTTTAAATCCAAGTCCTATATATGATTTTACAAACAGTGTCAAATATTCTTAAGTATTACATCTCAGTGTAGTGCATTATACCATGAAGAGTTAAAGGTCTGACTTTCCAGTGATTGGTGTTATACCAAGTCTAAGTTTCAAACTTTAAAGGTTTTGGGGTTTTGTTTTGTTTTGTTTTTAATAAAGAGATTAACTCAGATATCTTTGAGGATGCACTAATAAACTTCCTGCCTTGTAGAAACTGGTAGGATGCTGCACCTCCTTTTTTTCCCAAGAGTTGGCAATCCTCTTCTGTTGCAAATTGTCACAATTTTGATGGAAAGAGAGGAGCCACGAGGATTTACATGAGCCATGAGAATGAGAATCTTGACATATAGGTATTTGTGCTTCTATTGGTTTTTTGGTTATGATAATCACTTTTATTCTTCATGCCATGGAAGAGTTTTTAAGCTCTGTTGAGTCTTTCCCTGAAATGGTGGTTGGAATGTAGGAGTCTAAAGGCAAAACCATGTAACTTGCTGAAGTGTACAAAAGGTCCTTTAAACAAGAATTTTGCATTTGGAGAGACACTGAACATGAACCTCCTGAGCTGAAATTGGGAAAATGTTGAAGCAAGAACCAGGCCAGCATAACAATATAGGCATAGATACATAAATAAACAAAAAAGTAAATGAAACACATGCTCRAACTTGGCACTTTTGTGGTGTTTCACTGGTAATTATGGGTGCTTTTCATAGGCATTGGGTTCAAAGGAGAAGGTGGTTGTGTTTGAAAACACATGCCCTGTTCTTGAGATAAATAAGTGCCCGGACAATTCAATATCTAAATGTAATTATACATGCTATAGTGACTGCTCCAGTTCCATGTTGCAAAATTCAAAACATTTATTCTTGTGCTGAGTCCTCTGAAGGAGAGGAGGAGCTCTGTGAAAATGCCTCCAAATAATGCCTCCAAAATACAACTTGGGTGGTACATAGGAATGCCAAAGCCAAACAGTACAAACACATAARAATGGGAGCCAGACAAACCCACATTGCCTCAGCATTTTCTTATATTCTAAACAAATTTTGAAAAAGTATACATTTTGAAGAGTGTCCTGTGGGACAGACAGAGATAGAGAGGAACCATTGTGTGTGMATTCTGGTTCTCAAGTGCTCATAATGCAGAACTTAAAATTGCTGCAGGATGATGTGGATGTTGCTCATCTGTGCCTGTTAATGTGTTGGTTTTGCAGGGCTTGGTTTTTGGTAGAGGGAGGGCCACAGAGGTGGCTTCTGTGAGAAGCTGCTRGARGCTTCCACCATGCTCAGCAGAGCCAAACCTGATGGCTCTGAGGATGGACAGGCTGGAGCAGCCTGTCCTTGGAGCACTGCAGCCCATGGGGAGACCCAAAGCAATCCTCAAAATGAGTGTAAAGGGGAAGAAAGGCTAAAACCCCCAAAGAATAGCAAGTATAAAACAGTGAAACATCAGCCTGAGGTGGAAGAAAAGCACAAATTGTTGTTCTTTAGTCATGTCTTAAATGGAAGCTTCATAAATGACTATTCATAGACAGGACAGAAGTTTTCTCTAGGACTTACCAGTTTAAAAAAAATGTAGGAAGAGGTATTTTGACATTCCTCTCTCATCATATGTCTGGATGGAAGGGCAATGTAGGACATAACACTGTAGGAAGGCATTAGGAAATGCTGTGAATATTTACAATAAGCTTGAACATTAATGGAATGCTGAAAGCATTGTAAAGGGTGATAAAATCTTTGTGGTAAATTCTTTCTGACCTTGCCATCCTGCTGGTAAAATAGTGAGGATTTTTGAAGTCACATACACAATTGGGTCTCATTTCTATCCTGGCAGTGTTCTTAAGAACAAACTTGTCTTTCTAGCAGGAAAGATCTCTAGTTAAAAGCCATCAATCTGATGAGAAGCTATTAGCAACTCTGACAGSTTAAWGCTCCAGKATTTGATCTGGTGTCTAAGGTAAATATCAATTATTTTATGAGGAGGAGCCAGGGAATGTAGGAAGAAAGARCAGATGAATTGTTTAGACTTTTATTAATATTTCATAGACCATTACTGCTGCTAGTTGCTGTTTATATGAAGGCAACCATCTGGGGTCTGGCTTTACAAAAGTCACTCCACAGTGTTAGATCCTCTAGGAGGGACCAGCTCATGTCCACATAAAGGGGWGATTCCACTGTGTAGAACCATGACTGGAAGAGATGACTTACAGCTAAAACACCATGCACAACAGGCATGGGGGTGTGACAATGTGTTAATGTGTTTGTAATCTCCTGAAAGTCTCTACTCCTGTGTCTTCAGTCTTGAAGAAAATGAGTATGGGATACACTTGCCTGAGATACAAACACACTCTTGTGTGTGTTCTCCATGAAACTGAGTTCTGAAGAAAAATTGGATGCTAAGACTGCTAGCTCTTTAAAAAGAACAGCCATTGCCTCCTTCCCAGAATAAATAAACAAAGTCAGAGTATAAGGGGGGAAATTTTCTTTTTTCTTTTTCTTTTGAAAATCTACACAGGATTGACATATGAAAGCATTGCTGACATTACTAACTGGGCCCTCTTCCTCAATGTTGAGTTGAAGAGAAATCTGGCAGTGAAATCTCTAGCATGAATTTTTTTACTAGAAACAGAACAGCAAACCAGAAGAGAATTTACAGACATTTCTAGTAAGGCTGGCTTTACTAAGAAAGGAAACAGCTCACTGTGACAGGCAGTGAAGTGAAAAGAACCTCAGATTCTGTGAGCTGTCAGAAAATACAGAAGGAGGCATGAACAGCATGTGTGTGAAAAAGATTCTTTTGACCTGTGATGGAGTCTGGCAAATGCTGGCTTCAGAAATCATAGTGAAAGGCCACAGTTCTCAACATACATTTTGGAAAATGAAAAACATGAGTGGACTTTTTTTTTAGGACACTTTATATAACCCAGTTCAATAAAGAATTTAAGGGCATATATAAATTAAGGTGTGTGAGTAATCCCAGTGAAGTTAATAAGCCTGTTAAAAAATGATGAAGTGTTGGGCTGTATTGAAATCAGGCTACATTCCATCCCATGGGAACAAGTCCTGCAGCACTCCAACAGAAATATTACCAGTTTCTTCAGTGGCAGTTCCTTGCAAAGTTGAAGCTATTCTTAGCTTTGCTGCTTCAGAGCAAACAGTCTCATTTCTTCCAGCTATGATCACAACAGCAGTGCTTGAGCATCTGCTGTGAAACTTTACAGAGTCCAAAAGAAAAGCAGCTAGAAAGGCTTTGCAAGGGGACACAGAGTTAGTCAATGACCACTAACAGGGATTTGCATTCTGTGTGTTTAGCAGAGGACTCTAAATAAGGACCATCCTCAGAATAACTTATAGGGAGAACTCTGCACAGTTTTGTTGCACTGTCACAATATGCTGAACTTTCTGTTCCACATTAAATTCAATTCCTTGTGGTTTTTTCCTATTCACAAAGTCATCTTTGTATTTGGATGGAAACAAGGAAATGGAATGGTTTTGTGTGGTAAATGGTCTGTGATTTAAATCATAGAATGGTCTGTGTTGCAAGGGAACTTACAGCCCATCCCATTTCACCCCCTGTCATGGGCAGGGACACTTTCCACTATCCCAGGTTGCTCCAAGCCYTGTTCAGCTTGGYCTTGAAMACTTTCAGGGRTGGGGCAGCCACAGCTCCTCTGGGCACCCTGTGCCAGGGCCTCAGCACCCTCACAGCAGTGAATTTCTGCCTGATATCCAATCTAAACCTACTCTCTGTCAGTCTGAAACCATTCCCCTTTGTCCTGTCACTCCAGGCCCTTGTAAGCAGTCTCTCTCCATCCTTCTTTTAGGTTCCCTTCAGGTACTGGATGGGGCAATTATGTCACCCCAGAGCCTTYTCTTTTCCAGGCTGAACAATCCAAATCCACTTAGCCTTTCCTCACAGGCTCTAAATCCTCTTTTATTCTGATAATTTCAAAAGAAACAAAACAATATACTTATATTTCAACAAATAGTATATATTTTAGTGCATTTATAATGAAATGTCAGACTTGGAGGCAGAATTTTTCATAAGTGTTCATTTAATAAGCATAAGTTTCTTTTTGGAAATAACAGTAATTGTTTTAATTTCTGTTCAACTGTCAGTGAAACCACTGGAATATGGAAGTCAGCATAGGTGCTTTCATTTTTCAAATGAGAAGGGTAAAAGTTTGGGGATAATTTATTATGCTAGTTTTGTCTTGAGGATTTGGCAAATYCTCAAGAATAACAGCTTTGGTAATTGTACAAAGTCAGTCCAACTTGTAAGCAGTGTGGATTGAGGTCTTAGCAGAGGCAGGCCAGCTTCCTGGGCAATCTGCATTTTCCTTGTAGGGAAGAGTTAACAGCAGGATTGGCCCCACTGAAGTCAGTGGGAATTTTGCCAGTGATTTCTTTAGAGCCAAASTTTCACTTGTCTTTAGCAGAGCTATCAAATACAGTATATTGCATAAACTGAGATGAATGAAGGCACTTCTTTTTCTGGGTTCATGTAAATGATTCTGCAAATGCTTTTTGKATGGCCTATCTGCTGCAGGGGAGTTCAGACACCATTTATAACATCATTTATACAGCCCCCAAATACACCTGTTTGAAAGAACCCTCTTTTCTGACTTGCAATGCAACAATTACGGACATGCACAAGTTAGATCTTCATAATGACAGCCTGTGTGTTTGTGGAATATTTCAGAAGTAGAGTGCAAATTACAGAATAACTATCCAGCAAATGTCTATACCTGCTATTGGGCTGGATATGTGCCTGTCTGTACATTTCTAAGTTTGGAGAAAATATGAGAGCTATTCTGAACACTGATGTTACTGTAGTRCAGACTATATAGGATGCTRCTTTGAAACAGGGGAAATAGAAGTYMAGTTAAAATTGGCCCAAATTACTTCRTACCACAATCCTGGGAAGCTAATGGCCTAAAAGTTGCTAGTTTCTAACTCATTKTTATGCACCTTGTTTAATTTTATGGAGCTCAAAACATTTTAAAAATCAGGTTATCCCTACAGACAACATGAGGCATGAAGAGATCCAGTATATGGCCAAAAGACACCTCAGAAACCAGAGAGACTGAGCTAGAAACAGAAAGTCTGTTAAAGTCTGCTCAGACTTGCTGTTTTAGCAGGCCACAGTTCTCCTGGATAATTAATTCCTAAATATTTAGGTCTTTCAGGGTGTGGGAGGTCATTTTTGTGAGCAGCCTGGATGTTTTATCCACCTCCTTTTGGTGGAAGTTGCTGCTGTCTGTATGCCAAGTCCTATTCTCAAATGTTCACTTGGGGGCTATTCTTCCCTCTTGCAGGAACATCTCATTGACCCAATCCCAAACTCTGTGACTACATGAAAGAACACATGTCAAAAGAAATRAGACTGTGAGGAAATTTAATTGTTTCCAATTAAAACCTGGTSTGTACAAATTTCATACAAACCAAGCATCAACCTGGTATCTTTGGAATTGTGCCAGAAAATATGGTAAGTTTRTAATATTTTTATTCTAAACAGTTTGCTACACTAAAATAACTTTTAGATTCATGTTTATTAAGGTACCCTCTCATAGCCACTGCTCAGAATTGTGTCAACCTTTTGTAAATGCAAGCCACACTCCCTGTAAATAGTATTATTCACATGTGTTTGTAGAATCAGGCCACCAAGAATGATCTCAGGTTCTGGGACAAAGACATTCAGCCCAAGGCTGTGAAGTCTGAAAGATGTGATAGATGAGTAAATTTTGAGAACCTCTGATAAGGATACTGAGACTGAGGAAAAGAAACAGGCTGTCTGTGAAACTGGGGGAGAAGGAGGAAATGAGTATACGTGAATTTGTTGCAGAATTTTATCAGTGTTCATACTCTTTCCACTGACTGCYTGCTTACATTGTACTGTTTTAAATCACAGTTTCTACTGGGAAGATAAAGGGTTTCTGGCAGGCTGGGACTTTGCAGATGGGTAGGATGGGTTCTTGTTTATATTATTTATGCAAAAAAACTTGTAAATAATACAGCAAGTTCATRAAACAATGAAGAAACAGCACTGAATGATGCAGGTCTTTGGTGACCACGAGGAAACAGAAAACTACTCCTGGTTTGAAGCTAGTAAGTACAACTGACTCTGGGATTTTATTTATTCAAGACAGAGATGTCACTTGYATATTTTCTGGTGCCCAAAGATCATTGGGTCACATACTTGGACATTACTTTTGTTTGACAAGGGATGGAGTTCAGATTTATCAGGGTTATCAGGAGGGGAAATGGCCTTTTACCAGAACAGCCATTTCCTTTATTGATGGATTTCCCCCACCCAGTATCATGAGATTTTATTTAGGCTGCAGCTAAAACAGTGACTGATCCCTGCTGGTGTTGGATTTGTGGAGGCTCCAAGCAGAGTCTAAAGCAGATGTCATTGTCCCCTCCTATGTGTGTGTGCATGATTCACACTGTTCTCCAGCTTATCCAGAGGATCCCAGCCTTCCTAGGGCTCAGCTCATGGAAAACACCTTGCAGATCCACACATCAGGTTAATTCAGTGTGTGGGGACATGAGAAAGTTGAGAAGGRGAAAGGAAATTTATGGAAAGTGAGAGATCTGAGAGATTGGGGGGGATGCATCTCTAGAAGGAGAGGCAGGAAATGCCCCATGAATGTCAGATTGAGTTATTCCTGAATTCTACAAATAATGCCACAAGGGAAATGACATGGATCATCAAAGCATTCCTTTGTATCCAGATAAACTCCCCCCTTCTCTTAGAAGCAGTMCCCATATATATTAGTGGACAACCAGTGTGTGTTCTGAGTGTCCARGATAGCTGTATCTATTTCCCTAAATCAGACAGGAGAGAAAAGAAAATGCAGGCAACATGGAAAAATTAGATACAAACTCCAAAATGGGCAAAACCTCAACATGCTTAGAAGCAATGCTTTTGAAGAGGACTCAGGGTTATGAGTCCCAGCCTGGAATATTTAACTGATCCATGCAAAGAGGGAAAAGAGGTTTTGTCTTTGACAAGGAAAGCTCTTTAAGACAAGCCAAGCCTCTTCTGACAGTCTTTGAAACATAGAGCCCAGGTAGATTGCCTTGTTTGGATAAAAGCATCTGCATTTCTTGTATATGCAAATGGCACAGTGGCTTGCACTACTGGCATCCATGTCATTATACATATGCATATATATAATATRACTTATTTATGTGTTTCTATTTATATGTAATACATTTTATATAAAGAACAGTCTAAATTTAGGATTGTTWTGAATGACACAGTAATCATTGTAGAAGGAATTCCAGCTCTGCCTTTAGCTACAAGATGCTATAACAAGCCTGGTGGTGGTGTCTGGGTGGGCCTTCTTGGAGCTGCAGTTTTGGATTTGTAGGGCAACAGAGGAGGCTCACAGTCCTCCCATYTCCTTTTGTTTACCTAGCCTGGGAGCCATTTGGTGTGGATGTTCTGTAGTTTGGGAATTGAGGATGGGGATGTGCYTGCATCCTGATGTATTCCAAATTAATCCCTGGCAAGGATATGGAAGGTGCATATGAAGTGTCCCCAAGTGATACTGTCCTAAGGGGCTTTAGTGATCAGTGGTGAAGCACAAAGTGACAACTTCAACATGAATACAAGCCCAGAGAGCAATTAAAACTAAACTACATTGATTTAGATTCAAAATAAGCAAGCAATTGTTATCTGTAATGGCAGTAGCCATTTCAAAAAATAACCAATGAATACTGTGCATCCATCTCTGAAAACTCTGCTAAGTTTCTTTTTCTTTTCCTCCTCCAGGCAGCAAAGAAGCCAAATGTCAGTTGTACCATGCTCATACTGGTGTTTGGAGCTAAGCTGAGCAGTCATCTCTACTCCAACAGCCATGGATTTACCTACTGCAGAGTCTGAGGTCTTACATTTACAGCGGGACATGGTAAGATCCACATGAATCCTCTTAGTCCTTATGTATCTGTACCAATCAGTGATGTATTCTTCCTATTAAGTAGAAGAAAGAGGCCTTTTTATGTATCTTTAATGCAGCACATAACAAGAGCTAATTTATAGCTTCATTTCTTTGCCATAGGGCCTAAAGAGTTTCCCTTTACAGTTAGAAATCTATGGTTAGATTTAATTTCTGGGTGAGTCTGATAACTTCCTTGTAACATTCTTCCTGACAACAGGGAAGACAGTGCAATTTCATTTCCCTCTATTTGCTCAAGCTCTGGGACAGAGAGGGGGAGTGGTAAAAAATATCAGGCTTTGGGAGCTGCAGTAAAAGAGATGAGCTGGGACTTGGGGTCAGCTTTGTTCATTAGACAGAGGTTGATGCCCTTGCAGAGACTTAATCAGGCCATCCCAAGAATTCCTAAGTAGCCAAATGGGAGCTGTGAACCTGCTGCCATAGATGGCTGGATTTGATAAAGTAATTCTGAATTCTTTGTCAATCTGCTTGCRTGTATCCACACACAACAGGACCCTTGGAAATGACTTGTGCAATGATTTGTTACGCTGTCATTACTCATTAATCTGAGCTTCTGCAAATGATTTTTATTCTTCTGAAGTAGAAACAAAACYCTCATTAAAGAGTTTGTTTGCTTTAGAGCTACACAAAAGATTACAGAGCCTTTACAAACAGATATAAGAAAAAAAAAAAAAAAGTGGTTATGCAAAATGTTCCCTCTCATAAGCCCTTGATTTCCATTGACTCCCAGGACCTCTGGATTGAGCCTGGAGTGCCTGGCTCAGCTCATTACAAAGCTTGGGGTCAGTAATTAGAATCACATGTACTCGAGGCCTCTCAGTCTGACTGTAGGTGAGAGTGCCAATTTATAGTAGAAATGTGTATTAAGCAAAAAAAAAACCCACCCCAAAACAAGGCAAATTCTATTGTCAGATCTGCAGATGACCATAGCAGTGATGTTTTCTAGAAATACTTCTTAAACTATTATTTAAATGTGCCTCATTTCTGGTATAGCTTGTGGTGGCAAACTAAACAGGAACAAGGAATTCTTACTCTGGAGTARAAATGTCCACACATGGTGTTAATCAGGGTAACTCCATGTGTGGACAGGCTATTATGCATGACTTTACACTGTTTTAGGCATGCTGGGTGAAGTTCTTTCTATCCACCTTTAATYCATTAGGGGAGGTTTTAATGTRGAGTGAAGTAAGGCAATATTGAACTGAACCCACAGTTTCTGTAGAGGGGATTCCTCAGGTTCAGCAAACTGGTATGAATTTTAGACAAGGTGTAATCTTTGTTAGGTGTCTCTCCCAGCTGTCTGATAGCTTGGAATGAAACACTGGCAAGGTTTCACTGTAACTGATGTAAAATCCTTTAAAGAAGAGAGAGGAATAGGCATGCTTATGTAGAAAATCCCCCAATTAAATTCCTGCCCCCCCAATAAAATCAGCCATCCATCCTTTTYCCCCTTTTCCAACTGCTCCTTTCCAATAAAAATAGCAAGGAGAAAACTGACTGAAAAAAACAACAACCACCCAAACCCCTCCCCAAAACCAACCAAACAAAAAACCCACCAAACATGAAAAAAAAATCCCACACAAACAAAAAAAACTCAAAACAAACAACCCCCCCCCAAAAAACCAACAAACCCCAGCAATTAAAAGAAAATGATGTGAGCAATTTGAGTATGAATGGAGGTCAGTTCTTGGATAACTTCCTGCAGTGTATGTGGGAGGCAGCACCAGAAGGGGGCTGGAACCGGGTTCAAAAGGAGCAAAAGGAAATGGCCCTTCACACAGCCACTGGTAAATCCATGAAACCGGTTGCCAAAGGGAATTTTGGATGATAAACTTTTACAAGAACTCATGGGGAGAGTTCTTGTATTCTCATTTCATGGAATAGAAATTCACTGAGGGCTACTAAGTAGACATAGACCACGTTTCACCGGGGAAATGCTCCAAACTCAAAGGAGCTGAAGGCTAAGAGAAGTAGTTGGGAAAATCATCACGAGTTTCTTMTTCATGCTCTTCCACTGCTTAACAATTATGGCTGAAGACAGGCTGTTGAGGTAGTTGGACTCTTGGCCTTATGGCTGCATGTATGTCCTTGTGTTGGAAAAGCACAAATAACTTGGTGCGGAGGAAAACACMCATTCAACTCTTACTGCCTTAAATACTTTTTCCGTTAGGGTATTTTGAGGAGAGATACTCAAAAGTTGCATTATTGAGTAGTTACAAGAGGAATAACCCAATCAGAGTCCACGTGGCACAACCTCCAAGTAAACACACRATGATTTCCAACTCTTTTGTTTGTGTAAAATCGAGGGCAAAGTATACAGGGGTGTTGAACTCCCTGTGTGTTTCCATCCCCATTTGCCTGCAAATATTATCCCCCTCGTTATCTTAAAGATCTCAGCAACAGCATTGCCAACTGGGTCCTTTGACCACTATCAGTGTTTGTGTTCCTGTTTAAATAAGATAAGGAGGTTAAAAAAAAAAAAAAGAAGAAGAAAAAAGAAGGGAGGGGAGACAGAGCAGAGCTGCCTCATTTGGGTTGAAATTCTCATCCTGASTTCTTAAGAGGAGGGGGAGGGAAGAAGGGATTTTTATTTTCCCCACTGAATTTCATTGAAAGATTCCAGAATCTCTCTCCTTTTTCAAATCTTTATTGTCAAAAGCCGTTTTGGGGTAAAACTACGGAAAGACCTAGAAGGGGGGGAGTTGAATAKCTCCCCTTTAGAGGTTAAACCTCTGCTAGGTGGTTTCTTTTGCTTTGTTTTGCTTTGCCTTGCCTTTGTTTGTGGCTTTCTTGGAAACGRGAGAAGTCGCTGCGCTTCTCCTTCACAGAATCAGTCACGCCGGCCCGGGGTTCACGCTGAGGATCTGCAGTTCGCCGAGCTCCAGGGAGTCACACTCAGCCTGTGGGGGCGGCGGGCTATCAGGAGCAACAGGGTTCGTGCCTCCGAGCCGCGGCGACGGCTCTGTCCTGCCGAGCACTTGCAGGCTGTATAATTAAGCGGGCAGGCGCTGAAYTAAATCTTTGTAAAGCCCACCGAGGTGGGGGGTTCCTGCGAGCTCTTTCCCAACCGGTCTCAGGCGGCTGGGATAMCAGCAGCAGCAGCAGCAAGCCAGCGAAAAGGGGGAGCCCACCGGACGCCGCAGGAGAGCYGAGACCCGCTCGGAGCGAGCGCTCCCCGCCGATGGACGGGGCCCGGCCGCTGCGGCTGCTCCTGCTGCTGGCGCTGCTGCCTCCGCTCCGGGGACAAGGTAAGGGCGGCAGAGGCTCCCGGAGCCCCGAGCCGAGGGCTCTGCCCGGCCGGGACCCGCTGCGGGGAATGGAGATGGGGCTGCGGGGCTCCTGGGGATGGGGCTGCGGGGAATGGGGATAGGGCTGCCGGGCTCCCCGCGGCTGCCGGGGCATGGGGCCGCGGGCCCCCCCCTTGGGGCCCCCTTCTTCCCCGTGTCCCCGGACGTTCCGGGCAGGCTTTAAAGCGCCGCTGCCACGTCCAAGTGAGCAGAAAGGCGTGGTGTGTGCCCCGGCCCCGCCGCTGCCCCCGCCGGTGCCGCTGCCCCCGGGCAGGTTCGGGACGAGGCTGTGCCGGGACGGGCTGAGCTGCGGGGAAAGGGGCAGTGGGGCAGTGAGTTCGGCCGAAGGACACCCCCAGCCGGCAGCCAGCAGCTCGGTGGGTAGCGCAGGAATCGCGACATGTCGCGGCGGCCACCGCACGGTGCCYCTGGTCCCCGGCGAGAGGCGCCCGAAGTGATGGGTCCGAAAGCGGCGGGCAGCRGAGGTGTCAGCTCCGAGCTGCCGGAGACACAACTGCACCCCAAAAACACGGGAAACTGCACCCGCAGTTCATTGGAATCCCAGAGGAGCGGGAGGATAGCGGAGCAAAGGATGCGGGCTTTTTGGAGACAAAATGTGCAGCGTTTATGAATGATACCGTGTGATGTGGTTGCTTTTGAAAGCAGGGATCTGGATCCGGGCCATGACTCCTTTTCTGTATTGCACACTTCTCCTGATCCCTTAGAAAGGATGTGAACTTSATTTAATTCATTGTAGCAATCTCATGCAATTCTTAATTTGTAGGAGATGACAAAGAAATGTTTGTCCTATGGTGATAATGAATTTATCACAGCTAACAGGTAAGTGACTTTTCCATTAGAGTAACCCCAAGGGGTCCATTGAGGTTTCATTACACTCCAGGCAAGTACTTGGAAACACATGGTCTCTGGCCTAGGCAGACAAAAGGCAGTGAAGTAAGTAATTTGTTACTATCACAGTGTCTTGGGTCTTGGATTTTCAAACAGCACAGCACTTGTCACAGATCTCCCTCAAAATACTTGMTTTTGATAAAGAGATTGTAGCACTCCTTTTAAAGAGGGGCAGAATAAGATGGTCAGAAGAGGACCATTCACCTTCAGAATCAAAATAGCTCCTACTCTGCCTTAGACAACAGCAAAACTGTGGCTTTGATGTGTCACAGTGAGCAGACATAGTAATTTTAAGCATGCAACATGAAAAATTTAACTTTGTAACCTCTGTACATTTAACCTTAGTTACTGGAAAACTTTTTAGAAAACTGGGAAGTCGTTAGATCTGTAAGTTCAGTTTTTTGAAGATTTTTAACACAAAAATTGGCAGTAAAMTGTATATCAGGTTTTTATTCCCAATTTAGAATCCATACTCTAACTTGACTGAGAATTTCTATTTCTTAAAGCTCAATAGAACACTGGGTAAAATTAGATTTAAATGTCTAAAAGYGGGTGAGGATCCTTGTTTAGGAGATCAGCATTTAAAGAGTTGACTTTGCTTGGCTGAAAAAAATATTGACTATTGAATAATAATCWGTGTTTTGGAGGTAACTGAAGTAATTATGTGGTGAGGTCATGTTGTTGAAGACTTCGGGGCAGAGCCTGTGCTCCCCTGCAGGTCTGCAATGAGGGGCCTTGGAGCAAAGAGGAGCTCTTACATGCTTTAGTGATACAATTGCCAAGTTACTAGGACAGTGTATTTATGAAATACAGTTTTCTTCTAAACTTGTTACCATCAGTTTTCTTAGTGGCTTTTCTTTACTCATGAACCATCAAATCATCAGTAGCTCTTCAAGTCTTCATTCTGAAGGAATAAAAGGGCTGCCTTCAGGGGAACTGCCCAGTGCACATGAATGTAGGCATGCACATCATTCTTTCCAAGAGCAAGGATCTTAAAACCTTCAAACATTTCATGATGCAGCTTTCTTTTACTGTCAACATTGCATTATTTAGCACCTATCACGTGCCATAAACCCAAGAAGATGAATTACATCACCATGGCCAGTCAGGGTATTAATAGTTCATCCTTGTAGCTCTCTCTTTGGCACATCTTGGCACTACAGGCACAGTTTTAACTCACTGAACATCTGGAAACACGTCTGTTCAGGGGAAGCTCACTGTTGTAATAAAAAAAAATGTTCCACTGACTTTGTGGAATGAGTTTTATTTTAAGATTATGATTTTTACATGTGCTTTTATAACAGTACATTTATAAGAAGTATCTGGGTGGAGGTAGGACACATGARAGGCTAAATCTGTGCTTTCTTGTGTGCTATCATAGATAAAATCTACCCCAAAAAAATCACATCTTACCAGATCTAAAACATGAGTGCTACCTCTAAATTAGCTTTTAGTTGAGTTTTGCTTTAAGAGGCCGTTTTCAGAAATGACATTTTATTGCAATCAGGAGAAGAGCAAGATGTTAAAGCTCTTTGTTTTTCATCKGTGTAATTGAAAGCAGACGTGTTAGTGAAATCCAAGAGAAACCCCCATAAACCAGCTTATCAAGTTACTGCAGTGTATTTATATTGTTCTGTTAGGTTTCAGGCATTATCTGAGAGTTGGTCAATGCATTTTCAAGAGTCATTTATTTGTCATCCTACTTTAGCCCATTCTGCAAGTTTCATATCAACTTWACATGTGTTTTCAATAAATAGTTGTGTTAAGACCAACTTGTTCTACWATACTTCTGTTTTCTGAAATGGAAGATGGGCTTTAGCCCTCTGAGACTTGACTGAAACAGTTAACTGGGACCATGAAAGGTTTTGAGCTTGGTTTTTTTCAGTTATGGATACTTCTAAAGAAGTAGGTGGTAAAATGAATTCAGTAAGCAGAGAATCTGGGTATACTTGATGCAGTAAAATATCTGTAGAGAATGAAAGATGAAACAGAGGAGGTCAAGAAAGAGAGAGCTGAAATCCAAATAAAACAACTTCAGGGCACAGGCAAGAATTTTAATGGTAACAAAGAGTGGGTTAGTAGGAAAGAGATAAATGAACAAAAGCTTTTGTGAAAATGTAGCAGAAAGTGATGGTTGACAGTTACAGGAAGTAAAGTTAAGAAAGAACAAAGTAAGCAGGTAATTTTAGCCAAAATAGGCAGAAGCTTTTGTAAGCACTCTGGAAATGTTAGGCACTYGTGGTTTTGTGTAGGTTCAATGGAAGGAGACAGGCCAGGGGTGAGATTTTAGTGTTTAAGTCATCACACAGTTAAATTGGGAGGTTGGATAGCATTGCTCCAAGATAAGATATAGAAGTGGAAGCAGAAGGTTGAGAAGATTGCAGGGTTAGAAAGAATAGAAAAATTGGCTGCAAAGGAATCTATGAAGGAGTTGTCAGAAGCAAGAAAGAAAATGTAGGAAGAAGCCACAAGCAAAAAGCCTAAAAAGGAGAGAAAAAGTCAGGACAGATCAGTGAAGAGTTCTAGAAAAATGGGCAGAATTACTGGCCATAGTATTTTGTGAATAAAAATTAGCTTAGAAATGCTCAGAATAATGTCAGGTAAGTGGAGGAGGAGTAGACAAGGACATCTCCTAAGGTGATTTACAGTGACAGAGTGTACAGTGAGGGGAAAGTTGTGACAGTCACCTTCAGGTTCATCAGACTTGGCAGGGCTACTTGTCCTCTGGACACAGGACAGTCCAGAGCAAGCTGTGTTGAAAGTCTTCTCTGACCAACAGGATGTCTTRAGCACCTCCCATGCTTGTACTCTCCTCAACACACCAACAAATCTTTGGCTAAGACAGCTCATTACGTTTCTCCTGTCAACATTTTAAAGCAAGCAACATTTCTGTTTTCCCCCAGCACTGAGRGGTACTTTGTCTCTGATTTGTACCTGTTCTAACCTACTTCAGACTTTAAAGTTTTGAGAAATTGCCTTTTGGATTTGAAGTGTATGCTGCTGCATCTTAGGAAGAAAATGAATGTCAAGATTCTCAGGGGTTTTCATTCGTACGCTTTTCAGTTAATCAAATTGCTGTTACATTTTGCATTCAAAGAAAGCTGATGCAGTTGTGGGTACTGAGCACACAGATACAGGAAGTACTTTGTTTTCTGGGTGATGGTAGCCCCACAAATGAGCAATGCTGCACAAGGGTGCATTATATTCCCCAATAAATGGCTCGTTTTTGAGTCTAGTCAAAATCTGGATGGAGACTTTCATCTGAGTAATAAAGAAAGCAATATCAGAAAAGATCTTTTTTCATCAGTGCTGGAGTTTACAGATGTAGAAATACTTTGTATGGTCCATTCCAGCTTTTTAGGGTGTTTCCAAGGATTTATRAAGCTTTGGAAGGATAAAATGTGCAAATGCTACTTGCAGTCCATTGGAAATATTGCCACCTTCCATCCTTGCTCCTGTCACTGACTCAATTTTACTGGAAATGCTTAGTCAGAGAATCTGGGAGAGCTACCTATTGACTTGAGGCTCAGTATAGATCATTTAAAAATGAGGAAAGCCTTATGTGAGTTTTAGTGATGTTTTCTCTAAAATGAAGCCTTCCCTAAAGCATTGCTGTGTAATTATATGCATAAAAAGGGTCTGTATTTTCTTCCTGCTCTGTMAAGTCTGTGGTTCCTTCCATACTTGAACCTTGACCCAYTGTGCTATAAATTTTGTCCCATCTGCTTAGTGTTTCCTGACTATTCTTTAAATATGCTAATACTAGAATATCAGAAACTTTCATCATTGTCCACCTTTTTTATATATTCAGCAATAAACCTGCTGCCTACAGAGTAGATACATTCTACTTTAGCAGTATATAAAAGCATAGCTAATTTTCTAGACTGAAGAAAATGAGGAAATCCCAGTGTGGAAATATTTTTCCTGTAATAATTTTACAGGAATAGCAATAGGTTAATTTTAATAGCCTAAATGAAACTTTCTAATCACACAGTTTTTTGTTATTTGAAATGAGAAATCAAGAGAAGATAAGAATTTGCTCTTAAATGAGAAAGCCTTTTGTGGCACTTTTCCTACCAACGTCCTGTGAAGTTATTTCATTATTTGTATGATTTTCTCAAAGGGGGAAGAGTGGAGGGCAAAGTTTAGCACACATTTGTCAGGCAGAGCAGTTGCAGTTCTTTGGATTAKGACTCTTTTTTTGTATGTCCTTCCATGTCATCTTGGTGAGTCTGGGTTCTTCAGTCCACCTGTGTCCATCAGAGCTGTGAATGCACCATCTTTTTTCATGTTCTTGTGGGTATCTAAAGTGTGGGACAGAAATCACATGCACAGTGCTGATTCAGTGTTTCTCTCAATACTTTTATACCTTCTAGAAATTTTCAGTCTTCATTCTTCCAGTCTTAATGTCTTTTGATCTTCAGCCTCCTCATGGAAGCCCCACAAAAAAATCATCTCCAGAAAGTTGAAGAAATTGGTGTTAATTTGTTCCCAGAACAGGCACCCTCAGGGAGCAGCAGTCTGCAGGTACACAGAAGGTTGGGTGTATAAGAAGTAGCAACAAAAGAATGAATTAAAATGCACTTTTGGAGTGAACAGTGAGGTAATATATTACAAAAAAAAATCTGTTCTTGCTGAATGTATGAGATCTTGGAGCACAAGAGCACAATTGCCTAGACAGGCTTGGGAATGAGCCTCACTTGAGATTGATTTTGAACAACTACATAGAACTCTGCCCACAACTGACTGAATTTTATCAGGTCTCCCTCAAAGTAGTGAGTAAGACAAGATAATCTCCCAAGACCTTCTACATCATTATCTTTTCTGACATTTTGAGCTACATATATGGATATATCTATCTCTAAGATGCCTTATTCCTGCAATAGATGGAGTTGTTTTTTCTAATTTTTAGTAGCCAGTTGTTTACTTTTAGAAAGATTTTCTTTTTAGACCTGAGACATAATAAAAATTCCTGCAGTAAAGCATGTGCTTTCCCCACTAAGGACATAATGGGCCTGTCCTYCTCACCAGCTGTGGCCATGGAAGGTTTTAAGAACTTGTTTTATAAACTGCACATAGATATGTTATAAAATGAGGTTTGGCTGTATCTGAAAAATCCCCCTAGCTGTGTGATGGCCATTGCTGCAGCTACCAGAGTCACATTCCCTATAAATGAGTGTTCTCCAGACTTAAAAAATTTCCAGTAAAATGTTGGCTGTTTTCAAACCAACCACAAAACACACTAACATAGCAGGCATTTCCTTTAGGGTGCTGCTGCTTTAGTTACTGTGCTAACTGGGCTTCTTCAGTGATTYCTGCTGTCCTGAAATCATCACCCTCAGCTGAGAATCCATCTGAAAGGAAAGGTTCAAACCCTTGTTTAGAGAGGGCGTTGTATTTTTTAGCTGCATGTGAATTGTGAGTGATTGTCTGTCAGCCCCTAAAGCTCCAGTGTGACCCCTCACACTTGAAGGAGGGAAGCCCAAAGTCATAGATCCTCTTTGAGGGACTGGAGCAGGACAGGAAAGGGACACAGCCTTGCATCCTACAGCACTGGAGAATTCCTCCTGGGCCCTGCTGCTGTGGGTGTTAGGAGAGAGGGTGTCGTGGCTCCAACTTTGATGCTTTTCTTATGAAGATCAGGCTGTCATAGTCTTGAAGGGAACCTGTAAGAACAACTGAGTGGAATGACTAAGGGTATCTTACTGTCCATAGGTGAGTAGTGAGTGTTCAGCTGTGTCTGTTCACTGTRCCCCATCAGCATATTGGTGTGTTTGATGAACAGTCTGGGGCTGAACTAGCACTTCTCTGCAGGAAAAGAAAAGCTCTTATTCACTTTGCTTCTTTCTTTTCAAACAAAATGGAAAAGGGGCATCTTCATTCCAAGTGCATTCTGGAGAGATCCATCACATACTGACATTGTCTCAGATGAAGAATGGTAATACTCTCCTGCACTGCTCCTTTACTTCCAATTCAAACTGTTTGTTTCAGGGAATCTTTGAGCCAGATTTTCTGTTGTACATCTTTCCCTTTCATGGTTTCAGGTCTCCTTCACCTTTTCCCCTTCTCTGTATGCCCAGTCTCTAGTTTTACACACAATATGAAGATACAGCAAAGCTCTATTTGTCATGTTAGTCTATTAGCAATTAGTCAGCTGGCTTCTCTCTTGTCTAAACATATCTCCAGGTCTATTCAATACCTGAAGTGGCCAGTCAGAGTGTGTTTGCATTGCCAGAGACAGCATTTCCACAGTTGGTTGTAAGAAGAGCAAAAAAAAAATTAAAAATCAAGAGTACAAATCCCAGCTGCCAGCATTTGACTGCTGTCCCTGCTGTAAAAGCTGCTGACTTTGTCCACCTGATAACAGCCAGGTGTCATTTTTCAGGAGGAATTAATTTGGTGGAGTAGATCAGGCTAAGCACACTCAGTTTGCCCTGAGTGCTGAGCAAAGGAGACCCTTGGTTAAAAGGGTGTGCAGTTGCTGTAGTTTTGTGAGAATGCAGATGTGAAGGAAGATTGCAAGACAAAGAATGTGACTCTGAGTGTTCTGGCTGGCCAGTCTGTCATGCTGAGGATCAAATGCTGTGAGTAGATTGGGAGGTTTTTTTCCAGCTGGCACTTAGATGGATGAGCCTCACTAGTGAGAGAGTTTTCTGGACAGGACAAGAGAGGTTTTWTCAGAAAGGTACACAGTGACTGTTGAAAGTGGTTTTCTTACTGGAAACCTCAACCAGTATGTGCCTGTTGCAATCAGGAGTTCCAGAAATTCTGCATGACATACTTTTACTGAAACATGTTGGATTAGTGCTGAACTCTCACAGAGTCTGCTCCTGTATCCTCACATGYTGAGAAGTGATGGTCATGTTTAGTTTTCTCACATTCCATAGTGCTGAGCCTCTTACAGAGCAAATTGAGTGAAGGGCAAGATCTGCACCACATTTTGCAAACATAATCAATTCATGTGCTTAAAGGATTATAAACATCTTAATAAGAAGTGTGATTTTGACCCCTTGACCTGGACTCACTTCCAAATCCATGCCCAACTACAGCTGCTTATGTGGGCTGGGAAATGGAGGAGTTTGAGGGTCACATCACTGAGTGACGGGCAATCCTGACTGGCACTGGCTTGGTGAGGCCACCYGGGCTCAGGTGTCCCTTTGCTTTGGTTTCACCATCAGGTTGATAACTGTCCCATAGATCAGTGCTGAGTAATGAACAGCTACCCAATCCTGGACTGGGCAACTGTGCAGAACAGCTGCTATTGTGGATTGTTACCTAAAAAACCCTCCCTTTTTGATCYAGCTGGAATGCTACTGCTGTGAAATTTATCCAGTTCTTTTTACTTCTGCTTATCATCTGCACAAGAAACAACTCAGGGGCTCTCATTCCAGGAATCATGCTTTTGGGTAACGTTCTTCAGCTTATCTGTCTTTTATTCACTGCAGCAGCTGAATAAACAATTATTACATCATAGGAGTCTAAGGTTATGCAGATATTAACCTCATTTCTTGCTTTGAACTCCCACAAGTTATGRCAATCCTGTTAAAATTTGCAAACTGTCTTTTTTTTAAAACAACCTTTGCTTGTACACATCATGTCTGTATAAACATTGTTCAGAACTAGCACATGAATGCATAATGCACGCATAATATTTGAATTTTTTTGACCTCAATCATGCCCTATTTGATAGATTTTCTTCATGATATCTTTTGTAAAATTAGAGAACTTAATTCCAGCTGTGTTTCTGCTGTCTCCTTCCCAAGAAATCTCTGCTGAAATCTCTCTCAGAACCCAGCATACACCAGGTATCCATTAGGACAGGCATCCTTGCTGTTACCATACTAACAGAGCTCAAGTTCTTTTGGGTGCCCTGCTGCACATGCTTTTGTACAGGAACAAAGCAGTGATAAATCTGCATTGGATTTTATCCAAAACAAACCTGGGGTTTTCTGAATGAATCAGTTAGCATGCAAAATTGCTGTATCTGATGGAAAGGAAGTGAACGTGCTCCCCTATTAACAGAGCTCTGCTTTATCCTCATATTTTTCTATCTTGTGATAACAGAAAGCTGAATCAGCATTCCTCATTTTTACAAACTGGATCTGGCACTGTCTTCTTGCATGTTACATCTTTCCTGCAGGGTTTCTCCCTCCRAATAAAAAGGGAGATTTCATCTGAACACAGATGGTGTCATCAGCATTTCCCATAAGGGCTTTGTCTTTAGGATGCCTGAGATTTCTCTGGCTGATTTGCATGAAACGTTGTGCACTTGGCAAAACTCTTGAAGGATCACCAGCTTTGGTGGAGCAGCACTGTTATTCCTACTGGATCACTGCTGCCGCTGCAGCTCTGAGATGTGCCAGGAGCCCACCAGCTGGAGAGACTCGTGGTTACAGTCAAGAAACAACCCCATTCTTTTCAGTTCCCTTGAGATGCCATCATCAGAGTAGTTTGTACCTTCTGCTCCCCACTGCCTGATTCTTTGCCCAGCCTGCAGTGCCAGCTCCCAGTCAGGAGAGGCTGCAGAGAGCCCASAGCCCCTCCGTGCTGCTGGTCCCCTGGAGAGGCTGCAAGAAGGCACAAATGGCCTCGGGATGAACTTTTAGCTCMAAGATTTCCAACTGGGAGCCACATGAATGTGCACGTGTGTGCAGTAGAATCAGCAGCAAAGCTGCAGCTGGGAGGTGGTGAGTCTGTTTCTAAATACTCATTAGCAGCTCTTAATGCCCAAACAGAATCACTCCTAGTGCAATCAGGAGTTGGCATCCAATATGTGAGACACACACTCAGATTTTGAAAGAGTAGGGATTTGCTGGTGGATTACCATTTGTAAACCAAGCTGCAAAGCTGAGAGAAAATGTTTTTCACTGTTTAATTGTTACGTTTCAGAAGAATGGCCTTGAGGGTGGAGTGCTTTTTTTGCTGCTTGTTTTTCACTTCCCTCTATTCTCAGGAGATGTTTGGCTGGATCTTTAGAGGATATGAATTGTGATGTCACCAAAACAATGGGTCTGGACCACAGTACTCCTTCAATAAACTCTCCATGATCCTTCTTTGTCTGGATGCACTCCTTCAGAAAAGCTTGCTTAGCTTGGCCTGCTTTGAATTCTTGGGTTMTTTGGTTGGAGTGGAGGTGTGTTGCCAGAGCTTGGAAGGAAGAGCTGGTGTCCAGAGCCAGGGATTGTCCTTCTGGGGAGGAACTTGGCTAAAGACTCAGTTGTACAAAGCCCTGCAAAAACCTCCAGCCAGCTCTGCATTTCAGTTAAATGTGTATCATTTTTCAACACACTTAAGATTGATTGCAGACAGCAGCACTAAAAATAAGGTTATTTGTAGTCCTTTGTATGAAATTTGATGCATATGATGTTTGTCAGCTGGAGGGCCCCAGACAGGGTCCCTATTCCCAAAGAAGAGCTTAGACACAAATGCATGGATTTCAGGCAGAGTTATTTACTAGACTGGTTTAATCCAAAGCATTATAAATTGCACTTAGCTTTCAGTCACTGGCATCAATTCTGGACCCACTGAGGGATTCAAGAGAAATATTGCCTCAGCTTAGTAATGACAGGGTTTTGACCATTATTTTGGGTAAGACTAGAAGAATGACCTGGGTCATAGAGTACAGAGCACTGTTATAAACTACCATTTCAATGTAATTCTGTTTATAAGCATAATGATTTTCTCACTAAAACATGTTTGGTTTACTTGATCCCATACTTTTGGTTGTTGTTTACTGTAATAATAGTGTAATACTGCAATATTTATTGACAGGAACCATGTCTCTTCACAGGTTTTACTTATCTATGCCTAAAATGGTCCATTTCTCCTCATTTAGCAGGACTTTGATTCCCCTGATCATCCTCCTAATATTTCYTTACACATTTTTCATTTTGATGTAATCTTTCCTAAGCAGGGAAAGCCAGAATTCTGTGTCATACTTTGCTCTGTAGAATTGATAACTGCATGAAGAGTACCTACCTCAAAATGACTGATGCATCCTACAGTCTCATTCAACTCTTTWATTTTTGCTTTAAATTATAATCACTGGTTAGGAATATAGGTTGATCCCTGCAAAAAAAACCATGAATTACTGGAGGGAATTARCCTTCTCTATGTGCTTTTAGCTGCTTTTGCCTTCCCCACATGTGAATGTCTGCCAGCTGAGCAGATACAAACTCCATCTGCTGTGTGTCAAAGTAAAGACTCCATGATTCTATGAGAGGTTGACCAGAAGATCCCCAGATYTTCTCTTGTCCTTCTTGAAGTGAGGAAGACACTTGTTCTCCTTCATCCTTCAGGAGCTCTTCTCATTCACCATGAGCTCCAAGACATCACATGCCTGGCACTGCCATCATCCAGCTCCCTCAGCACTCGTGGGTGAAACCTGTCAGGGCCATCAGTCAAAAAACTTAGGGAGCAGAGAGAACTCATGAGCAAGCTGTCCCTCTGGATAACCAGAGAGGGYTTTTACAGAGTTTACATATTTGTTACACAAGGAGCTGTTCAGTGTTCAGACTGCAAGATAATGAATAGAAAAGTGTGACTYGTGTTTTATTCCAAGTTCTGATGCACCTGCTGTGCAGTGAACTTTTGCACTTAGAATATGAAGCAAACATGTAGTGCTTTTCAGTTCATTAACAGGATTCAGTTTTATTCAATTAGCAGCTTGCAAAACTATACACAAAKAATTGTCTTTGCTGTGATTTTCCTCTTAGTTTCAGTGTTGGTATAAGCTGGTAACAGGATTAATTTTTCTTTCATATGTTAAGTGATCAAAATACCATCTACCTTTTTGTTCCTCTCTGCAGTACTTTTGCATTTACAGACATACTTCTGAGTAAAAAATGAAAGTAGATTAACTAGGTAATAACCTCAGGAAAAAAACAGTTCTGCAAATTTGCTTGTAATGGAATTCATCTGTTTTTCATATCAGATATTTGATTTATCCCATATTCTTCAGGATTTTAAAAGTTTGCTGGTTGCTGCTTTTGATAATAAAGAAGTGCAATCCCAAAGATCCTTTTCATTGGCAGGACTGAACTGGTTCCTGCCAGTGTATCCATCCCTGGGCTGTGTTTTTGTGTGGAGGGTTAGGAGAAAATGCAGTTTGCTTCACCAAGGAAGGAAAAGCTCCAGCACTGGGCTTTATTGCAAGGTGCTGACAGGTGCTTTGTTTGGCCATGGCTGCTTTTTGTAAGGGTGCCCTGCTCTGGGTGTAAGCCAGGGAGGGAAAARCTGACTTGCTGCTGTTTGGTTGGGTTTTTAACTGGCAGATGCCATACCATTTATTCAATTTGTATTAAACTGATTGTGTTTTTCTCTCTTTCCTCATTCCTGCAGATCTGTCAGTGGAAGAATGCTGTGACAAGGGTGTTGAATGGGCAAATAAAAACAGAATATGTGCCTCTCTGCCATTAATATCCGAGTCTAGAGAATGCAGGTACACAGTTATATATTATATATTAAAATAGAATTTATACTTAAATGTGAAACCATAGGAATGGCAGGTATTAAAGCTGACTTAGAAGATGAAGCACCCAACTCTTATATCCCAGCTTTTTAACTTTGCTCCCCTCTACTCAAATGGATTGCAAAGTGATTTAACCTTGGTAACTATAGAAGTGTGGGGTTGATCTTTATTGCAGAAAGAATGTATCTTCCAGAGAAGTCTATCCATGTTTTCTGACTTTTGCATTTATACTGGCACTGAAAGCAGTCTCTTCTGCAGAAGAATTGACAGATAGGAAATAAAAGCCAATTTAGRAAATATTTGAAGAGTCATAAGAATTACAGACAAAACAGAGGCAGGAAAAACAGGAAACCAAGTTTCTTGAACAATCTGGGAGTATCTTGATGACTTAATCATAATTTGATCAATATGAGTCAAGATTCTGCTGTAAATAATTTATTCTTCAAAAGATTTTCATTTTAGAGACTCACTAGGACTTCATAGGAACTGGGGAAAAAAGCTCACTAACACTTCATCTAGCTTTTGTGCATMCCTGAGAGGTAGTGAAGAAAATTATCCTGGTGAAATAAAAGGCATTTTTTTGTGAGAAATATGAGCACTTCCTGACAAAACCCTAAGTTGATAAACTCACTTTGGTTACATTTATTCATGACTGCATGCTCTTCCTGAAGCTTGGTTTCATTCTAAAAATGACTAAATAAAACTGGCACCTTTTTTAAACATCAATATTCTTTTGCTCCAGTTATGATTGCAAACTGGCACATCTGTGAGAGGGACAGAAAAATCACTTTGGGATGCCATTTCAGACACTAAGGTCAGGGCCAAATTCTGCTCCTGATTGCTGGAGCCAGAATGAGCACTGAGGGAGCACAATTCTTTTTGCAGGCACATGAGGGTAAGGACACTGATGTTCTGCATTTATTCCTGCTGCACAAAGACAGAACAGACCTGGGTTCATTGCCCCTGCTGAGGTCTAGGTGAGAATAGAGGAAACAGGATGCCTTGTTGGTCACAGATTTTCAAAAGAACTTGCTTGGACTCCTGCATGAAGTGGGAGCTGCTGGGGGCCACATGTGAGCATTCCTGAGGTTGTTTAAAGCCCAGCTGGGATCTCCTGAACATCCTGTGCAGTGCAGATCATCTGCCCTGAGTGCTCTAGAAAAGGGCTGGGGTACAAAGCCATATCACTTGATGCCAGGGGGAGTTGTGTGCCCTGCATATTTCAGCTGCAGTTTGCAAGTTTAGCAGTTGAACATAAGGGGAAAGCACATTCTGAAGTGAGCAGGTTTGATGAAATTCCTGAAATAAAAGGGATTTTTTTACAGTTACTGTGCAACACAGAAGAGAATGGATGTGACTGCTTTAGCCAATAGGCTTTACAAGAATTTCCATGCTGGTTTTGAATCATCTGTTTAGAATAATAATAACTTAGTGGTGCCTCAGATTCAGTCCCTCCCTCAAAGGAAGCCTACTGCTGGAGCCTCTTGTTTGTGTGAGGAACCAGCTGCCTTACTGAGTTAGAATTGCATCCCCTTGGCTGTTTCCCAACCATTTAAAATACATCCACAGTAATCACAGAATCATGGAATGGTTTGGGTTAGAAGGGGCCTTAGAGCAGGGACACCTTCCCCTGTGCCAGGTTGCTCCAAGCCCCATCCAGCTTGGGCACTTCCAGGGATGGGGCAGCCACAGCTTCTCTGGGACCCTGTGCCACTATCTCACACCCTCCCAGGGAAAATGTCTTCCGTAATAAAGAAAGAATTGGTTTCCAGCCCTGTCATTCTCATTCCTGCTGTGCATCCCAGAAACAAGGTGGCAGTTCTGGATTCCAGCACATTTGTATGTTTGGGAGTGTTCTTCTCCCAAAGTCCCTTGTGGTTCCTGAGGGACTTGTCAGCTCTGTCAGTGTCACTTAATGAATGTGATTTGGTTCCAACCTAAAGACATTTTTATTTTTTGTCCTGCACAAGGTGAGCCAGCCCTGTGTGTAGTTCTCAAGTCCCAAAGATCCCTCTGGTTGCTCTTACTCCATTGTGCTGAAGCTGAAACAAGGCTCTGGGCCTGCCATCTCTTACAGTGGTTTTGTGCCCCACACATGATTTTATCTCATTGCATTATCCCCTGGACCATGTCAGTGTTTATCTCCGTGTCTTTGTGACTCAGTAAATACAAGTGGAGAATTTTAATGAGCAGTATCTCTGGCTGTCATCACAGCAAGTCTTTTCCCATTCATTCATTTTCTTGTGGTGTGGTTAAACTCAAGGCAGCTGGAAAGAGCTGCCATTTMATTTTGGAACTCAACCTGGCCAATCAGTCTTCTTCCTTTCTAACTGAAGAGTTCCCCCTGCACAGAGCTCTTAGCAAATGAACTTRGTTTTCATGCCAGAAACAGTCTATCTCCATGTGGTATTTGCATGCCTTTAACAATGTGTAGCCTTTCTGGAATTACATCAGGAATAACATTATTTATCAGTGTTGCAAGAATGCAGACTGAAGAATCTCATGCTGGAAGACCCAGCTTGCTTTTGCAAAATCATTCTTTTTAATTTTGATATTTTGTCTGAGACCTTCCACTGTGCACGTGAATAGCACTGACAGAGCTTGAAGGACATGGAATGAGAGAGGGTAATAAAAGTAGATTGAAAAGACATTGTTTTCAGAAAAAAARGTTAGATTTTAATGCTTTTATGAAAATAAGTGAAATGAAAAATAGGTGGTTATGAAATTTGTGCTGGTTTAGGAGTGCATCCTCTAGACAGGAGAATGAGAAATGTGAAAATAYTGTGGCTGTAAGAGGGTGTGTAGATTTTCATTTTGAAATTAMCTCCATGAAAATCAGCCTCATTGGTTAAATTTTAGCAGAAAGTAAAAGTGAGAGTATAAAACATGATTTCTTAACTTGATTTAYAATCAAATTATCTAGTAGTGAAAGAACTTTTACATCAACATCTGAAACAACAAATAAGGATTTTTAAAATGTCTTGGTGATTTTTGCTCACTACTGAGCCATGAATTAGACTCATCCTTCAGAAATGCATGATTTTACCTGAAATATCCTGAATGTGTGCTAGTTCTGAGGCCTCATGCTCCTAAAGATTCAGTATTTAGTGCTACACAATACCTGCCATATTTTGAATACCTGTTTATTTTCAGAAAAATTCTACTGCTCTCTTTTAACTGCAAGTCAGAATAAGGCAGATAAAGAAAAAGCAGCTTTTGGCTTTTAAAAGCATTACTCCTAATTAAAAAAAAAATAAACAGCCCAGACTCATAGAGAGGTACTTTTTACACCAAGAGACAAATCTAAATATCCTGTGAGCCAGAAATGAGGGCTCCTTCCCCTTGCTGAGGAGGGCAAAGTGAGCATGGATCAGCTGAGGCTGTAAGCCAGGGAGACACCTGAGACTYAGGAAGGACAGGGAGAGACCCAGCYCATCCCAAACTCCCWGGAGCCTGCTGAGCTGGATGTGGTGAGCTCTGGCAAACAGCAGCACCTGGGCTGGGTGTGCAGAGGGCAAAGGGACACCAGCACTGTGAAGGTATTTTTAACATTTTTCTCTGCCATCTTTCAAGGATTTCTGCCTCTRTTGCTGCCACACCAGTGCTGAGAGTCTCAAGCAATATTTGCCACCAGTGCAGCTTGGCTGTAGGATTTGGGCAATGAAGTGTGATTTTGTTGTTGTTGCTGTTCTCAGAATGAACAAATGGTATTTTAATCTARCATCCAATTGATGTTTAATTCCTTGCTACACTTGGGGTGGACCACATGACTTAYGAGTACAGCTGTGGGAAACATTTGAAGAAACTTTCTTGTTTTGGTAGAAAKTGCCTGTTTTTCAGAGATTTCACAGGGTTGGCTTGTGTTTGAAAAAACAAAGCCACACCAGGAATCAAACAGATCTACTGAAAGACTGCTGTTGTTTGTTTATTTGTTTGCTTGTCTGTGGCTAACATATCTAGCTCCTCARGAGAATCTGGAGGGGTAAAGAGGCTGGAAAGTCTCAGCTCCCACACTCTTGGGCTTGGAGTTCAGTTTTTAGAGGCTTCCAAAGCCCTGAAAGTCAGACCACCCCAGAGCTGGGCAGGGAATGGAAATTCTGCTTCAGAGGGAATTTCAGCAACAAAAAAGCTACATATTTTTCCCAACTGGAACTAAATCAGATCTCAAAAACTTCAAATATCCTGCCAAAGAAAGTTACTGTCCTGGGCTTAACTTCTTGYTATGATTTTAGAGTCCATTTTTGATTAATTTGTTCATGAAATTATCCTGGTTTTTGTTCCTATGCATTGAAATATSATGGCTGTTTTTGTCCAAGTGAGAACTGCACAGTCAGACCATYACTAATCACAGAACTGTAGAATTCTAGACTGGTTTGGGTTGGAAGTGACTCRTGTACAATCTAATAAATAGTAATTGGAATCTTCAGGAATGTACCTTCACAACCTGGTGTCACCCACATGCACAGAGATGCATTATCTGACTGAGAATCAAAATTTCCAACAGTGGAGTAGAGGGTTTTTAGGAGTATTTTGAGGGTATTTTTTCTCTGTTTCCCAGTGTCTGTAACAGAAGGYAGTGGTGGAAGAGCTTTACCCACAGAGCTACTGAGCAAAGCAGAGTTACACAGAAAAGCAGAGAGGAGAGAAGKCTTCACTGGGTTTAGTATTCATGTGACAGTAGCAACCAGACTGGAGGAGTTTAAAGCCTCCTCATGCAGACTTTTTTCCCCACAGGAACAAGTTTCCAGCTTTTTTCACTGACATTGAGATAAAATAGAATGATTTAATGAGCAGTATAATGAAACTAAGTTTCCTGCACAAGTTATCCTGTCTCCTCTCTGCATTTCCCTGCCCTGTAATACTTTTCTTTCCTTTGTCTTTCTTTCCCCCCTGCTTGCAATACACTCTGCTGTTTCTCACTGTGACTTCCCTTGGTATCTTCATTTCATTATCTCCAGGTGTCCCACAGAACAATGCTCTGATCTTCCTTCCACATGCCATACCTGTTGATTTGGGGCAGCAGGTGTGAGGGTAGACTGGGATCGCAGGCTCTCACAAGATCCAGGGCCTGATTTCTCCCTTCCATCAGAATCCCCAKCCACCAGCTGTCACAAAACATGCCAGAATGCAGCCCTGAAGACCTTGAGGCAGGTGTGGTTGGAGTTACCCATTGATTTAAATAAGTTGTTCGGACAGACTGCAAGGTAGATCAGCAAGGAAACTGCATGAAACACGTCCCACAGACACCTCCCAGAGGATGCCTTTATGTTGTCACAGTATTCCCACAGAAACCCCTGCCCACATAACTAGCACAAGCACTAATTATCAAATGTTGCACACTCTGTTCCTGCCCCGTTGCTGTCCCCTGTGTCCCTGCTGCAGCATGACCCAGGTGCAGTGCTGCCGCAGCCAGCTGGAGAAGCAGTCCTGCTCCGACGGCGTGGAATTCGCCACGGCGCGCGATGAGTGCGACTCACACACCAACACCAACTCCTCCTGTGAGGCCGAGTACTTCAAGGTGAGACATCAGAGGTGCTCCTSGAACTCCTGGGCTTTGGCTCTAGGAAGTGGAGTTGAGGTTATTCAGGGTTTAGGCCCTGCAGGTCGTTAAGACTTGGTTTGCTGCTCCTGAGCAGGTTTTTCCCACCTGCGCCTCGTGTCTCTGTGATGGTTGGTTGCTTTGTCCTTCCCTTTGAGGAATGGAGCCCTGTTCAGCAAAGCAGACTGTCATTGCATTTTAGCTGAGGCACAGGGGAGAATGCAAAAGGGTGGAAAAYCTTGAATGAGTAATTGGCCAGGAAACTACTTTTGCATGACAAGAGGGCATCAGTGCTTTAGTGATGGTGAGAAACTCAGCCTGGACCTTCATCTGTGGTCCTGAGAAGAAATGGCTCAGCACAGCTCTCGTGTAGCTGCTGTCCTTCCCCTTCAACACACAGTGCAGGAGGGCTGTGCTGGCCTCAGAACACACTGCAGCCTTCTCTGATGGAGTGTTAGCTGCTGTTAGAGCTTGCTGACATTTAAACATTACAGGGGACTGTGGGGTAATGCCCCGAGCCCACATTCTGTCCCTTTTTCATTTACTGGTAYGAACATAGGCTGAGTTAATTAATCTTTGTGAGTCACATTCTGCCCTTCCACTACACTTAACAACTTCACTGAGGCAGGAGTATCTCTGGAGGTAATCYCTGATCCAGGGTGGACATAGGTGGCTTATGATCTAATATCAGTGAACAATTCATCATTTCTTCTGTTGACTGCATTTTGAATGTGATCACTTTGAGACATACAATGTCTGGTAAACAGACTTGAATCTCATTTTGCCTTAGGTGGCCCATTTTTTTAGCTTAGGTCRTGTCTTTTGGATCTTCTTTGTCTCCTTCAAGGAAGCAGAAAGAATGATYTAGTAATTCAGATAGTAGGAATTAWTTTCTGGAAGTTTGTACCACAGCAGCCCTGCAGGGAGGAGTGCAGCTTCTGGAAATTTGACCACCTTCAAGGTATCTGGACATTTTCCCCAAAATTTGTCATGGATACTTTTCAAAGGTTGAGATASGTCCTTATCTCAAAAGTTTTGTCATGAATACTTCTGTTGTGTGTAATAGTTGAGCACAAAAGTATTATTGCTTTGGACTGTTGAAAATATCCTAAATTTTTGTTTAGCTCTTTAAAAGTTCTGGAAAATTCCTCTGAATTATTGGTGGGTTTTTAGTTAGCATCTAATGAATTTCAGCAATGGAGAGACCTCTTGTGGACACAAACCCAGAGCAGTGTTACTACAGGAGTCACACCAAAACTGTCAACTTAAATCCAAGCATAAGTAATAAGAAATATTGTAAAACCACTGATATTATTGTTGGAGTGACTTAAGCAGAGGCTTCTACAGGCAGTGAAAGGGTATAATAACAACTTGATTGTTAGGTTGTACCATCCATGAAAGCAGTGATGGTTCTAGTAAATAAGTAAATGATCATCACAACTTGCTTCCAGGCAGCCTCTGGAAAATGGCTGCAAACACCTCAAGAACTGAACTAATGTGAAGGTAAGACTTCACTCCTGGTAAAGGCTTTCAGAACAGGCCAACAGCCAGGAAAACTGGTGTTAAAATGGAAGCATTGTGATCGGTTATACCAGGATATGCCTTTGCTTTGCCTTTGTTAATATTTTCATTTTCTCTTTAACAGACATGCTGTTACTGTTGTTTGCTGGGGAAGGCTGCCCAAGTTCAAGGACAGAGTTGTGAACCCAACCCGAAGATAGGATATCAGTGTGGAATTGTCTTCAGAACCTGCTGTGGCAAAGGTCAAGAAGACATTGAYCTGTCCATCAGTGATTATGCTCCTAAAAAAGAGCCAGGTATTTCATTGCATAATTAAAAGAGTGAGACACAGAATGATACAGGATACAAGGAGTGTTTTCACTTTAAATTATTTCTGTTGGAATTCCTCTAATTTGACATCTCATCTGAGTAATTTAATGATGCATGTTTTGGAGCTCATTTTTTGGCTAGTGATWGCTGAAAGGCTGGTGTTGAAAATAAGGCAGAAAGAGGTGACTTAGTTTCTSGTGTCAGAACTTAAATGTAGGAGAGCTTATTTTGGCAACTAATGATATTATCTTGGAAGCTGAATATAAGCAATTAATTTTAATTAATCCCATCTGGCTGGCAGATCACAAGCAGCARATTTTGGGGGGCCATCATCCTCATCAATCATTGAAACACAGGCCCCATCACCAAAGCTTGCACTGGTCTGCTATAGCCAGCATGTTACCAGACTGGTTTCAGGTCTTGTCTCAGTGTGCCCCTTCTCAGGTAACATCTGGAAATGCCCTCTGGGGCAGTTTCTCTGGGTGTGCTGTGAGGAGAATTTCCCCTGACCATGAGCACTGGCTGAGGTGACTGGACTAGCAGATCCCTTGTATTCAGACATCTCTGCTAATAACAGAAATTTGCATACTCAGTGTGCCTGTGGCATGAGAAATATATAATCTATGAGAACTGTGAGCATGGCATGGAGTATTTCCCTGCTTGCCTTTGTGGGCAAGTCCCAAACACAACAATCATTAGTATGGTTATTATGGCACACTGTGCATTGCAAAGTTGGGGCTGTGTCCATGAGCAGGGCAGGACAAAGTTCTCATCATTCAACTAAGAAACAAGCAGTTGTTTCAGATAACCCTGTAGACCATAAAAAATGCCAGGAGAAAGGCAGAGCAAACAACACAAGTAGACACTTTGGTTCATTGTGAAGGGGAGATGATGCTCCATTTTGCAAGGCAGAGTTTTTKGACTAGAACCTTGTGTTTGTTGTGCCACAGCAGTGCTTGAAGGGCATTCTGCTGCACGGGTGAGGCAGGCTGGCTCTCTGASTCACATAAAGTGCTCTCCACAGGTTGGACTTGATGGTGTTGGAGGTCTTTTCCAACCTAATTARTTTTGTKRTCTCTGGTGTTGTGTCCCCAGCAGCCTGTACAAAATCCAACCAGACCTGGGCAAATTGATTTCATCAGCTCTGCTTAACYGAAATGTGGCCCTATGGCTTGAGGATTCAGTGAACCAAGCCAGCCTCATGCCATTGYACAAACATTGCTTCCACATCCTCTGTGCATCACTTCCTTGAGAGTGACTGCTGGTGGAATGGGCTCCTGGACACTCACTGAARCAAGCCTCAGTTTCCTAGGCAATAAGCAGAATATTTTGGGATCTTGTTTTTGCACACTACCCACCTACCTTTGCCCCTGTGTGCAAAGTGGAAGGATTGGAGAAAGCCCATTAGCTGGTTCTCTGGGGCACCAGGATGTGTTTGGCCCTTGTACATCCTCATGTGGAGAGAACTCTTGGGAYATGTGCATGTGGCAGGAGTAACACAGATCAAAACCCTCCAATGCATATGAGTGTATTTGAAAGAATGCTGCAGGTATGTGCCCAAAAATTTAGGTGTGGAGTTCTTTTTGAAATGGAAGTCTAAACAAATAACTGAGGTTAATCTGATTTTCATTAAATCTCTGAGTACCCCAAGCTGCTGTAAAGTCAGTGGAAGCCAAGCATGCCTCAACAACTTGCCTTATGAAAATGAGGTTGAGCTCTGGCTAAAACTCTGACATGAAGAACCTGCATTTGAAAATCTCAGTCCATGTGTAACCTATGATCACAGTGTGACTTTCATATTGAATCTGTCACATGGAAAATGCCCCGTGGCCATGAGCATTTGAATGTCAAATTTTAGTGAGAAATAGCTGTAAAATWGGTAAATAATGCTTTTTAATTTTGTTCTGGTTTGTCCAAAACCCTGGTGTGAGCTCCATCCCAAGCACACAGTGCTTTACCTTGAGAAGAAAAGTGCTTTCTCCTCTAATGCCYGTCTCTTCTCCTTTTAGTTGAAATTTCAAAGGAGGAACTAGACCAAGAAGATCCTTATCTGCATGATGGCTGCAGAGGTGAGTCAGGTGGTTAGTCCTGTTAGCCAGCTCTTCTGTGATTGCTTTCARTAAAGTGAAGCCAAATTAGATCTAGAGATTAGCCAAAGCCTTTTGCCTAGGATAGTTACAGGTAAAAAAACCATGAGGAAGAACCTTTCCAAGGAGTAATGGGCCATTATGTGATGCCCAAGCAGCTCCTAAATACAAGGGAGGCATTGTCTCTCACAGTGGATTCCATCTGATCCAGCTGAAGCTGAGACAATTTAACTTCTACTTAACTTCTAGTGGGTAATACCTCAGAAGTGTCACCCTTGCACCTGTGGAGTACTTTGGATTCYTCAGAATATGGTGATCCAATATCAAATGTGTGCATCTTTTATTCTTCTCTTGGTGTTTGAATATGAAATTAAACTTGTTTCTGTTTGAGATGTCTCACCTTAAAAAAAAAAAGGAAGACAGAAATGGTTGTTGTCCTGATTAGTCATGCTGCTCTGCCTCCTTGGAAACATTTGGAATATTGCTSTGCTAAGTGTTCTGATTTATTGCTTGTCACATGTGATTTACATGTCTATAAACCTAAACCAGCAGTGATTCATTGTTTTGTGCCAGCATTTCAGAACTCAGAAATGCATTTAGGATAAAATCAATTTAATAGGCTTGTATTCCAGCTGAAAAATTATTTACTGTGCTCCATGTTSTGTTACACTCTGGAGAGAATGGGAATATCTGCCAGGTCATTAGTGAACCAGAGCCAGCAGTGCCTCTCCTCCTTGACTCCTGTTGTAATTACAAGAGATGACATAGAAATATGTGTTACATATTTTCCTAGCATTATTTCTTCATGCAGTCAGCTGTGGTATTTCTTAGTTCATCAGCTGCCTGCAGGAGATGGATTGGTATTGCTAATTTTCAATTGGTGGTTCTGCCTACAGTATATTTCCTAATAAAGTTGGCATGCCAAAAGTACTTGTAATTTTCTGAACTTTAACAGGGGAAACTTAAATTTGCTAGGCAATGGAACTTCCAGTTTTTGGAGCACCTACATGTGACATAGGGAAATTAATTCTGTTCTTCCAACACTTCCACTACAGGTTTTCCTGTGTCAGGATGGAGCTCAGTATTAGCCGAGATCCAGAGAGCAGAGGCTGTGGATCTCAACCACAAAACTATGATTCCACCTAATTTTCAGTAGTGCATTAATGGCCCTGTCCTCATTAGAAATTGTTGTATTAAATAAATTAATTATAACATGTTATAGCTGCAGTTGCTCACATAGACTGTGCCTATTTCACACTTTTTGTTTAATACCCATCCAGCCATTCTAAAAAAACAGCACATGGGTTAGCACTKRRRAWWWTTTYMRSCYTWMMAMYAAWWMYT
>CADDXX010000737.1:149090-198661 GCA_902810485.1 Alauda arvensis | reverse complement strand
AAMMWTTTTTAATACTAATTTCTATTTTAGCAAGGTCCGAAAAGCTTCCCTAATGATGAGCCAAATTTTGTGTACATTCTCTGTAGTATTCTCTTTCTGTTTGTCAGAACAACCCTTCTTGTATTAATTTGTAGAGCTTTCATTGCTTAGCTCTTTCTTTTGTATATGTGTATCAACTGATTTTCTAAATAAATCAAGCATCCTGTAAATTATTGGTATTTTATAGTTCCTGTGAAGAGGCTTTTAGTGACATGAGACTTTTTACCATATCCATCAGGTGGAGGTCCCTGCTCCCAGCAGTGCAGGGACACAGGATCCAGTTATGTCTGCTCCTGCTTTGTTGGCTATCAGCTTCAACCAGATGGTATCACCTGTGAAGGTAAAAGAAATAAAGCCATTGCTCCAGTTATAAACATTCTTCTTTTGAAAGAGCACACATAGATACAAAAATACCCAGAGAGAAGAGACCTCAATATGCTTAAGGCAGCTGGGGAAAGAGGTGAAGTCATAAAAATTGATTTGAATGGAGTGTTGAAATGAGAGTTGTGGGAAGGTGAAGTTTAGGAGGGTCAGTGGAAAAGGTGGAGAATTTAGAATGGACAAGAGGCAGAGTTTGAATTTGTTGTGAATAAAATCAAAATAGAATACCTATTCTCTCTTGTAAAAGTGGATTGTTATTGATAAAGCAGACAGAATAAACAGAGTAGGATTCTTCATCTTGTTAAGGCCACAACTGACAGAAAGGATTAAAGTTCTGGATTCCATGAGTGGCATGGGAATTGTCCAGGAAGGATTGTTACTTTCTACCAGGAGAAGAATTGGTTATTCCCCCCTCCCCACCCTGTGGAGTGTGCTCAGGCACTGCCCAGGCTCCCCAGGGAATGGGCACAGCCCCAAGGCWGCCACAGCTCCAGGAGTCTTAAGKAGCTTCTCTCTCATTAATTTTTGTATAATTTTGCACATTGTAGATATCAATGAATGCATCACTGGCACACACAACTGTGGGATTGGCCAAACCTGTGTCAATACTCTGGGATCCTTCCGCTGCCAGCGGGACACGAGCTGTGGAACTGGCTATGAGCTGACAGATGACAGTCGCTGCAAAGGTATGTCCTGTGCACAGAAACTGGCCTCTTCCAGGCTTAAAATCAGAACTAAGCACGTTTTTGGTTTTGGTTGTTAAAAAGAATCATAAAAGAAAGGCCTCATAAAATCAGGCCTGCTCTGTTAAATTGCCAAAGTTAGACTCTTCTGATTAATTTGCAAGTTCCCAAGTGAAAACAATCTTGGTATGAGATTGGTTAGCATAACAACTTTTCCTGGGTTGAAAAGCAAATGCACCTGCAATAACAAGGGGTTTGTCCCAAGAGGATCAGTAAAGAAAATATGTAAATAATACAAGACTAGAGAGATTTGATAGACAAGTAAAATGCCTTTTACCAACCAATAGAGTAATTGGAAAGAAAGCTATTAAGCAATGAAAGTTGCCCATGAGGTCTGTAAAAMCTGGATAAAATGACTTGTGAAAATMAAGAAYTGGCTTTTCCTGCATGAAGATAGCAGAGTCTTGGCTCACATATTACAATATTGGTAAATRCAGATGTAACTGAGATACACACACACTTCAAGGACAGCAGTTTTTCCACCTGTCACCTTGCARATAACCAGATCATGCAGCTGGGGAYTGCTGCAAAGACTTCCAGGAGAGATGACTGTATTTCACACTAGCAGTTTGTGTTGCATGATAGGAGATGGCCTGGGGACTGAAACAAGGSATTATAAAACCCAGTTCAGTATTAACCTCACCTGAACTTCAGGTGGTCTCCACACTCATTTTTTAGGTCCCCCAAAACTCTAGGGCTACTGTTGTATCAACTGCATGAATGAGAAGGCTGAGGTGTCCTATTGCTGGAGAGTTTCTGTACTTAGCTTTAGGATATTTCACCCCATGGCAAACATTAAATTTTAGTTGCTTTTTGTGGACAGGACTGCATTTATGAGTGAAGCCTCATTTGTTGTTGTCTTYTTTATCTRCTTTACATGAACAATAATTTATTCWCAAATATTTATTGTCTATTCTGAACTGGAGTAAAAGTCATATTTATGTGCATTTTAAAGCATGATAATGCAGGGATAYTGCAAGCCTTAATATGGATGGGAATCAAAGCCAATTAATTCACTTACGAAAGCAATGAACAATATCTGCATTGSATCTAAAGTTAAAATTAAAACTGCACTTGAGTAATTAAATCTTCCTGACTTCAAAGCTAAGCACACTGCTGAATCAAGGCTGAGCAGTGCTGAATGTGATGCTTTAGGTATTCTAGAATAGTTCTGAATCATTTGCTTGTGAGAATTAAACTTGCAAAGCCTAATACGCACAGACACACCCCTACGTATAATATTAATAATGAAACAATTCAAAAAATCTGGTTTTACTGAGATCTTTTTTTGAGGTGGCAAGTCACAGAGTTGCAGGAGGGTGTGCTGAGGATGTGATGRTTTAGTGTGTGTTGTGTTTGCAATGTGCTGCAGAGGAGCTGTGGGACGGCCGCTAACGCTCTTTTTTTGCGATGTACCAGATATTGACGAGTGTGAGACTGGTACTCATAACTGCCCCCCCGATTTTATCTGTCAGAATACTCCAGGCTCCTTCCGCTGCCGACCCAAGCTACAGTGCATGAGTGGCTTTATACAAGATGCACTAGGCAACTGTATTGGTAAGGCACCTTCTTGGCTTGGGGAGCACTCACACAAGCTGTGGTTTTGCTGGGTGGGTTCTCAGCTGCTGTTCTGCAGCTGCTGTTCTTCTTCTGTGTGGGCATTGCTTTTTGTTAATCCCACAGTGACAGATGAAAGCTGTTTAAATAAAAGACTTCAATATTAGATTGGTGTTTTTAATGAAACTGTGTTACCTGAGGTGGTTAGCTGCTTAAGTCTTTGGGTGTTTTACCTGAAACAAAATCTGTAAAAAAATTCTGATGTTTTTTATCCAACTCTCTATCCAAGATAAAGCTTTGTATAGAATGCTGACATCCTCTGTAACACCCTTTGATATTAGTCTGCTTGGTTTTACAGGCATGGAGGTCTATCCAGACCTGTCCCATGTTACAGCCCATCAAGAATCTTACTGTGTATGAGAAAGATGGGACARTTACAACATATTGTGGAGGGGAGTTTTACTTTAAACACTGATGAAAATTAGCCTTGTTTYTAAGACTCCCCCAAACCAAAATTATAACCTTCATATAAATGCATTAAAATTACTGSTTTCCAGCAGACTCTGTATGGATTTCTCTAATGTGACCTACAAATCTATCAGTTATTCCCTTGAGTATTATTTTCAAGTCTCAACTCAACTTTTAATTCCCCCATTGGCGTAGCAAGTCTTGGACTTGTGGAACTGGCTGAGCAGCAGCAGCAGCTGCCAAGTTGCACTCATTATCAGCCCCTTGTTCTCCTGGAGAGCTGAAATCTGACACTGGAAACAGGCTGAAAACAAAACTGCAGCCTTGAGAATGAGGGGRGCCTGTGCACAGCAAGCCCTTTGAAGGTGCATGCCTGCCACAGGTAGTGCCAGGTTTTGATTAACTTGCTGTCATGGACATCAGTAAAGCCACATCAATTTGCAGCAGCAATAGTTATGGCCTGTAAAAGGCATTTGCTCAAAATATTTAGGCAGTTTCACAGCCTAACTTTATGCACTGGGAATCAAATCCTGCTSTGTGTGGAGCTGAGGGGATTTTGTGGTTGGATTTGTGACTGATCCYCATGTAGAAGCTAAGAGCTCAATCAGAAGTCACAGAGTGAGGCAGAACTGCTTAAGCTGGTGAGCTGAATTGCTGATTAGCTCCTTGTATGTTTAGGAGAGACTTTTAAAGGCTTTGAAACAAATACAAGCTCTATACCAAATTTCCACTGCTTTTCAGTGGTATCTGTGGCTTTTATACCTCCCCAATCTTTACTCTGGAAGCATTGAATCATTAAAACTAAATGTCATGAATAGTTGTCTTCTCCCACGGGCAGAACTTTTCTCTGAAGGGTTACACAATGACAGCATCTGACCTTAAACCTCTTGAGACCAGAATGAGTTACAGTGACTTGTGCTCTTGCAGATATCAATGAGTGCCTGAGCACCAACATGCCCTGCCCAGCTGGACAGATCTGCATTAACACTGATGGCTCCTTTACCTGCCAGAGAATCTCCCCCAGCTGTGGCAGAGGGTACCACCTCAACGAGGATGGAACAAGATGCGTAGGTGAGTGACAGTTGGGAGAAAAAAAGCAGTTCTAAGAAAATAAATCACATATATAATTTATGCTCACCAGTTTCTTGCACTTTGCCTAGGTTTATATCATTCCCACAGTCAATTCTTGGTCCTGTTCTTTCCCTCATGGCAGTCCYAGCAAGTGAAGAATGACAAGCACCCACCCTCTGTCCTTCATAAAACTCACGGAACCCTGTATTTTGAGAAGAGGAGTAATGATTGTCAGCCCCCATAAATGGCATTGGCTGTGACTGGGTCAATGGGACAAATCTGCTTAGTACAGAGAGATAACACAAGGTCAGCTTAATGCCCCACAGAAGCCATTCAAGTAACACTGAAAGATGTAGATGCCTTTGGCTGGCTCCTAACTGAGGTGGTTTTTGCAAAGAGAGGCATTTTTTTATGTGTTTTTAATTTCTGTGAGTGGCTTATCAGAGCACTACTGATGACTCTGGATCTCAGAGGTCTTACACTAGATGAAGATCTGATCCATAAATACTGAGTATGCATAATAAAACAATATTGCACCTGAATTCCTCCAAAGATTKCCTGATTACTTCATCACTTTCCTCCCAGGTCCATCAACACTAAGGACACCTTARAGCTAACCTGCTTTGGTACAAATARTTTGGATTTGTGGCTCTGATCTTGTAAAAGCTTAGAGCATGATAACATCTTGTTTTCTGTTTCAAAACACTTTATAACCACCAGGGGACCAAAAAAAAAATATCATGTAGCTCTTCTCTCACCTTGCACAGCCAGAAGTGTACTTAAAATCACTTTGTGTTTCAGATGTGGATGAGTGCTCCTCCTCTAACCAGCCCTGTGGAGAAGGACACGTTTGTATCAATGCCCCGGGCAATTACCGCTGTGAGTGCAAAGCTGGCTACACTTTTGATGTCATCAGTAGGACATGCATTGGTAAGTGGCACCAKCAACCCAAATACCTGCTGTCATGGCACTTCAGAATGATCCTGTGTAAAGAATGTTACTGCTCTCTGCATTCCCTCTGCCATCAGAGTGTAAAATTGACTGCTATGTTATTTGGCTGACTCTAAAACCATATTAAAGAATAGCTGATACTTCAAAGGAAGCTGTGGTAGTATTGTCAGCATGTTGTCTGCTAGCCTGTTTAAAGGTTAGGTTGTGAGAGTGTGTCTAATTGTTTTCCATGATATTTTTATAAGCACCTACAGCAAAAGATTCCTTTGGAAGATCAAAGCAACTTTCTTCTGTATCGATCTAATCCAATTATACTCTGGGGTGCTTCCAAATGASCATTTTTGAGGACTTCTCTCTTTAGTATGAAACTTAAACCTGGCAAATCCAACTTTTATGAGCACATTCTTGTGCAGGCTGGCAGTGCAGTGAGGCAGGCAATGCCCAGAGCTGTGTGTGTGTTTGTCCTTGCAGACATCAATGAATGCAGGCGTTACCCAGGCCGCCTCTGTGCTCACAAGTGTGAGAACACTCCTGGTTCCTACTACTGCACTTGTACCATGGGCTTCAAACTGTCAGCTGATGGCAGATCCTGTGAAGGTATGGCTGGCAATGCTTTGGTTATGCAGTGGGAGAAACAGCTCACTGCTCTTTCAGCTGGTTTTTATTTTAGCTTGCAGGACTGCACTGGAATGGCATGAGAAATCATGGCAGTGCAGTCTCTTGGTTACTTGAATGCTGCTGTTCTAAGGCCACTGTAGCCCACAGTTTGAATATATTGCCCTTGGACAGGATCATTTGGCAGGGCAAGATGACACAGCCTCAGGCTGCACCAGGGAAGGGTCAAGTTGGACATGAGGAAGAATTTCTTCCCTGAAAGGGTGGTCAGGCATTGGAAGGGGCTGCTTCCCAGAGAGGTGGTGGAATCCCCCTCCTAAAGGTGTCCARGGAACAACTGGATGTGGCACTCAGTGCTCTGGGCTGGGTGACAAGGTGAGGTTTGGTCACAGATTGGATTCAATGGTCTTGGAAGTCTTTCCAATCTGTGATTCTGCAGAGGTGTGTGGGTCTGCATTTGCTGCACTTTGAAGGGTGGTTAAACCCAGTCAGGTTCAAAACCTTCCAAACCAGCCTTGCTGATATCCAGACACAAAAATGTAAGTGTTGGCCTAAAGATTSCCACCCAGCCTCACACCTTGAAGTACAGTAGGAAATGATAGCACAGTGCAAATTAACCTGTACTGCCAGACCCTGCCAAGAGTAACACACTCAGAGCCCCCTATTTTCAGGTTACTCAGTGATGCATGCCATCCTTTTTTAATTAAAAAAAAAATAAAATTACCTTCCAAGAGTTTGTCTCATTCCAGCATTAGTAGCGATGAACACTGCAAGAACTTTGTGGTTCAGGTGTCTGACTTTGCATTTCAGATTTGAATGAGTGTGAGAGCAACCCCTGCAGTCAGGAGTGTGCCAATGTGTACGGCTCCTACCAGTGCTACTGCCGCCGCGGCTTCCAGCTCAGCGACATCGACGGCATCTCCTGCGAGGGTGAGCTGCTGCAGGGGCAGGGGGGTGGGCATTTCTTGGTGGGATTCTTTCATTTTAATGTTTGAGTCTCTTTGGTATTTGCTTGTGAAACTTGCTTGTGTTTAATGAAGGTCTCCTCTCAGGTTTTCTGGTGATTTTTGCACCCTGAGAGTTGATGATAGAGTTTCAAAGCTCATATCAGGAGTTCCATCCACATGCACTGGGTTGAATGTCATGAACCCAGAGTAAATTGGTGGTTTTTTTTTTCCCTTGCAGATATTGATGAATGTGCTTTGCCCACTGGAGGACACATCTGTTCCTTTCGATGCATTAATGTTCCTGGGAGCTTTCAGTGCACTTGTCCCTCCACTGGCTACAGGCTGGCACCCAATGCACGCAACTGCCAAGGTGGGTTCAGTACCTGCAGGGAGACCTCACTGCGTTGTGCAATTCTCACAACTTTCTAGTGSATATTGGATTTAAAAAATGCCTTTCCATTATAGGTAACACAATAGACATCAGCTAGACAGCTGAAGAAATCAGTCTTTTATAAYAGATATACAGGAAATTTCAGTTACAAAGTAATGCAGTAGAGACTACTTTTTAAAACATTATTAAATAATTATAAAAAAAAAATCTTACAATGAAGATTCCAATGGTGAAATGCTATGAGTTAGTTTAGCCATTAAAAGGAAATATCCTGCTGGAAACATGGCAGCAAATATTTAGGTCTTGTCCACTTAGTGGCACTGCTGCTCTTCCTTTTCCTCTTCTTCCTGGTTGGTTGGGTTAAAGTTCTTTTTTGTTCTTCTGCCCTCCCCTTGCAATGCTGCAGCAATGTTTAATTTCACCCCACATTCTGTAATATCTAATAGGATACTGCCATTTGTCTGGCACCTCAGGGAGAGGAGAAGCACGTGTTTAATTCCCTCCCCTGTTTCCCTTTGGCAGATATTGATGAGTGTGTTGCAGAAAGCCACAACTGCTCTTTCAATGAGACCTGCTTCAACATCCAGGGYGGCTTTCGCTGCCTGTCTCTGGAGTGTCCTGAGAATTACCGCAAGTCAGGAGACACGTAAGTACCTTCCTGCAGCTCAGGCACCTTCCTGGGGCCATCACCTCCTCAGTGCTCAACACTGAGCAGTTTCCAGCAAATTGTGTTGTGGTGGCAGGCCTACCCTTTGTTTTGCACAATGGGTTTGGTTTCTTTCTCGTGCTCCTCTTTCTAAGMAGAAGGTACTCCCTTTAGAAATGCCATGTGTCAGGGGTTTGCACCATGGTGACYCCCAGAGCCATAAGATACTCTCTGCCTGGCTCCCTTGCAGGCAGCCTGATAGGAGAGCTAYATTCCTCTTTGAAATCCTTGGCTTTTATTTCAGAATCACACACAGTCTTTCCTTACTTTCACACTTCAGCTAAAGGGTTCTTCTTAGCTCCCTGTCTGAACTCTCACCTGTACTGTTGCAAAGCATTGCAAGATTGTCTTATTTTTGGTACCATTTAATTGAATCATAGAATACTAAGGGGTTACAAATCATCTAGTCCCAACCCTCTCTGCCATGTGCAGGGACATGTCCCACCAGACCAGTTTGCTCAAGGCYATATCTRMCCTGGCYTTGAGCACTRCCAGGGTTGGGGCATCCACCTCACTGGCCAACCTGTCCCAGTGTCTCACCACCCTCACAATAAAAAATAACTCTTCCTAATATCTTTCATAAATCTCCCCTCTTTCRATTTGTATGCAATTTTTCACCTGTATTAGAGAACCTGGGAATCCTAGCAAGGGTGATCTTAGCTGCAGCTCATAACTGTGCCTCTAACCTAGCTCAGAGATAGTCTGTGCATTCTGGTGTGGAAAACAGGAGACAGCTCTGGCAGGAGGCTCAGCAGCTGGCAGCTCTTTTACACCCATCAAACAGTGCCAGCAGAGAGCAGAGGTTGTTGCAAACTCTCAGTTGTGTAGCTGGAGTTTATGACTGGTGAGGGTGATGCTTTGCCTCCTGCCCTGGGGCTTTCTGGCCACTCTGTACTCCAGCAACTCTCCCAAAGGCTGCTTCATGTCCCTGTGTGCCCTGTGCTCAGGTAAGTGTGTGCTCCAGCAGCCTGGGGGGAAAGCTGACAGATCACATTTGTTACCAGCCCAACATTGCCTTTGCCAGTCCGTGTTGGTGTGGCCACCATCTGTTACACAGACCTGGGAACTCTGTGCCTCCTCTGCAGAGTGAAGCCAACACTGATCCTCATCTCAGGCATTTTGTGGGGCTTAGTTAGTTTGCATTTAAGACTTAGTCTTTGACATGTCATAGAAGTGGCACAGCAGATGTGTTTGATCAGAATGCTGGAGAGGAAGTTGGTATAAACCCAGCTATTTATAAAATATCCCTGTGTTCTGGGAAGGGTAACAGGAATTAAATTTGAAATCATATTTGTCACATCAGTGACCAAGCAGTGCCTCATGGTGCAGATGTTCTCTTTATTTGTAAGACTGTGGGTTCATTGGTATCCTAAGTTTAATAAAAGTGCAATGGGCCACCAGGCAGAATTAGCAGATTTCTACTCATGGATATTGCTGTGTTGCAGAGATCAATTTATAAAATTCATGTTGTACACACAGTCCATTTCATTTTCTCTCTTATCTGTATTTTACTTCATTGGCTATGTGAGCTGTATGGGATCTTTTGGGAAAGCAGTGGAATGTCTGAATTGTTTTCCTGTGTCCAGGTYGTTGGGCTCTCTAAAGGCTTTCTGTGCCTAACTCAGACCTGCTCCTTTCCTTCTGATGTGCTCAGGCTATAATTRGGCTSAGTCAGACACAAACCCTGCAGCTGYYCAGTGRARTTCTAATCATTTTAATTCCTTGAGTTATTGTTGGATTTATTAGGTTTTCCCCTCTCAACAGCTACAGGTAGTTACTGAATGTATTGTTGAAAACATAAAGCAAGGAGAGTGTGAGTTCATGGTTAATGAAGKTCAGGGGTGCCAGGATTGGGTGGGAGTACCTGGTGCTCACAGGGCAGCAGTTTCATAAGGCAGCTCTCCAGCACCCTTTTTACATCCAAACTATTTTACCTCTCCTTGACTGGATCAGTTTTGCATCTGTACCCCAGCAGGGCTGACAGCCAGAGAATCTTTGTTACTTTCTGCATGATAATGACATTAAATTGCTTTTTCACCCAGGCTCTAAAATCAAAGYAGTTGGCTTCTTATCACATCTAGTACAGATACCATTTTTTCTCTTCTTTTTATTCAAAACACATTCCAGTTTCACCARCTTGGCACATCATAAGAAAGACTTTGTATTTTTCCATTCCCATCATGCTGGCACCTCAGGAAATATTTTTTACCCTGTTCCCCAGTATTTTCTTTGGAATAGCTATAATTTAATAGRCCTCAGTCCTGTAAATCCAAGTTTCTTTCTTCTTATTTTTCCTTAAAATCCTTATGTACAGGCAGCAGCACTCAGTGGTGCAGAAGCTCCTTTACAATCCCTGTAAAGCAGAGGGTTTTGCAGTGGTGATTGCCATCRGGTGATAATTGCAGCGTCATCCCAGGCTGTGGGCTGAAACCTCAGGATGCTGTTTGGATACTCTGAGCTCCAGGAAGAAACTGTGTTATCTTCCCCAAACACAACAAAATCTAAATGGTAACATTTAAATGGCCTGATCTAAATGGTAACAATTTTCCTGAAAGCCTTCTCTCTTTCACTGTAATTCAGCTTTTTGTTTTTCATTGATCAGTCCGTGGGCTTGGTGTTTTCCCCAGGATAGATAAGATCTGCTGCTCCTCATAATAGCACTTAACTTGCTGCACTGCCTTGCCAAACCCTTTTTGTTGTCAAATTGCACAACAATTAAATTCTCTTTATATGGCATTGAAGTCTGACATTTGTAATATTTAAGCCAAGAAAAATAGTAGAAAAGATAAAGAAGCATTTATGGCAACATGTCAGATGTGTGCTGCATTGAGCCAAGTGGGGAACTATTTGTATTTTCTAGACATGTCTGCATATTATTAAGATTGTCTGGTGCTTATCATTATTAGGATGTGTTTTTAACTCCTGAAAATTTTTGCCAAAATGTAACCAATGGCTGAAATTTTACATGCCAGGTGTCTGACTCAGGCTCAAGTTTTGGGAGATTTCACCCAGWGCAGTTCAGCTCTTTCCAAGAACAAGTGTAGAGAGGAACATGCTGGTTTGTGTGTTTTAAAGATATTTTGGTGATTTTTTTAAACTTATTTTAACAGTTTGCTGTCTTGGTATGGAGCAGAAATCTGAAATTTGCTAGGAAATTGCTTTTGCACTTTTTGTCATCCCTACCAAAATCCTCTGAAATTTTTGAAATTACAAGCTTTATAAAATTGCATTCAGCCTTTTTTTTCCCCCCATAAATCTTAGGAAATTAAGACCTTGATAAACTTAATCCACTCCTCTATGCCAAAATAGGCTCAGATGTACCTGGAATCTTTCTGAGAGTTCTTTATTTAACTTATGCTTCAAGTCCTTGAATGATAAGGATTTCATAGCCTCAGCAGCAATCTGTGTTTGGCTGTCTGCCTCACTGCAATTTAATTCTTCCTATCAGGAGAGWGGTCTTTTTCTTCCAGCAACAGAGTTCACCTCTGATTTAGTGGTCCTGAGCTTCCTTCTGTTCTTCAGAGCAGTCTGAGACATGCAGGTCTGACTGCCCAGACTGTCTGAGCCTGCTCCCACAGAAGGCCCCAGGAGAGGAGCCCTGTCTGTCTGTCTGTCTGTCTGTCCGTCCTGGATCAGGTTCTGCCTGCCTGGACAGCCCCAACTCCATGGATGAGTGAGCTGTTCCTGGCATGGGGGAGAGAGGAGCCAGCTTGGGAAGGAGAAAATGCATCCTTGGAGATGAGGAGGCTGAATGTGGGGAGGGAAGGACCTGAAGGAATGGCAGGGTGAGGAGAATGAGCTCCAGGGGTAGCAGGTAGTTCCTTCAGTACCTGAGGAATTGTTGCATATCCCTCAGCTCCTTTGAGCACWATGAGGTGAAAACCTGGCTCAGAAATTAACGTGAGGGAAGGCACAAAATACTTTTCTTGTTCTGCTGCTCCCCCTAGTTCTGGTAGTTTTCTTGCATCAGTGTTTGGTACATGAAATTCAAACTGGGGGTAATTCTTTGAAACCAATACTTCAGCCACAGAAACATAACAGAACAGAGTGAAAAGTGAGCTGAAACAACTGGRTTCAAATTCAGGAAGCAGCATTTAGCAGCAGTATACACTTATTTTTGTTGTCCATGCACCTGATTTCAGAGCTTTGCAGAGCCACATAGCACTGTCCCTGGGCCCTGGGCTGCTTTTCTCTGGCAGCATTCCCTGCCTCCTCAGCACTCCCCTGTCCTGCTGGCCCCCTTGGCTCTGTCCGTGGCTCTGCAGGCAGCTCACCTGTCCCAGGGAGCCACAGAGCTGGGCAGCCCCCAGGGCTTGGGCTGCTCCCTCAGCAGCTTCTGCATTCCCCACCATGTGATTCCCTGTGCCCACTGCAGGKCCAGAGAGCACACTGGGGTTCAAATGCTCTTTGCTTCTTGCCTTKGTGGTGTGTGACCCCAGAATGAACTCTGGCTCCTGGAAGCAATAATGTTTGCTATCTCTGCTTTGTGGTTATTTGATGGAACAATTACTGCACATTAACTGAACCTGCAGTGCAGTGTGCAGTGTACACCACCAAAGCATGAGATAAAAGATGATGAATTTTGAATAATATTAGCTCCTAGCTGCAGGCACAGCTGTCTTCACAAATAACTTTCTGAATCAACAGAACATCTTTTTCCAAATCTTCGAAAGCTGGAAGCTTTGTTTTTTTGTTCTCTTAAAAAATTCTGGCCATAATTTAAAAACGTATTTTACTTCTATAAAATATTAAAGGAGAGYATCTTTATGAGACTGTAAGTGCTCATAAGCCTGTACATGCTTCTAAGAAGTTGTACTTGAAGAAAACATTTCCAGCTAAGGAATTGACTGTCTCAACTTGCTCCATGATTTCAGCAAAACCAAGTAGCCTCATGATTTCAACAACACCAAGTCATTCTCCTTTGGAGTTATTAATGACATTTCAGAAAAGAATGCAGAGCTCTCCATACCTGAAAATACTTCAAGAGTATCCACACCTAATTAGCTGGCCATCCTGTGAGGACTTGTGCRTGATCTTTAAACACATGAATAAAATTAAGAATGCATTCAAATCTTCAAAGAATTGCTTCAAAGAACCACTCATGTTTGCAAGTAGCWTTTAAAGAAAACATGCAACACATTAATTGAAGAGCTGAGGGTACTTTTAATTAGTCTTCTTGAGAGTGCTGGTTTTGCATGTAATGAGAAGTTCCTGGAACTCAGATCACTGTGCCTCAAGTGGGGCTTGTTTATGAACCAGATACTGCTGGTAGGAGCTCAAACTCAGGTCAAAATGAAGTAGTGAACTGGACACTCAGATTTACTTGAGGTGGTAGGAAGCAAACCATGCTTTTAATGCTGGAGCATTTCTTGGCAAAGACAGAAATTGTTTAGGTTCCACTTCAACCTGTGGCCCCAATACTGCTTGGAGTGGAGAGACTCTTGCACATAATTTAATTGATTCATAGTTTTGCATGGGGCAATTTGGAGCTAAATRCTCAACCTGATCATGATTTTTGCAAAGTCATCATCCAGCTGAGATCGTTGTTGTCTGCCTTTACTTCCCCTTACTACACCTTACTTWCTTACTTACTACACCTGCCTGAAAGGATGTTTGGATACCCGTGTGGTGATTTGGGCATATCTTTAACCWGAAATACAGATCATCATTAATGTGCTAGTGAACTGTAACACTCTTAAACAGCAGTGACTTGGATGTCCAGAGCTGTCTGCCATGTTTCTGGACAAAGCTCACTTCTCTCTGGAACAGAATGCATGAAGATGGTGACTGCTAATGWGGAGGTTTGTTGTTCCCTGCCAGCCTGTGTGAATGATCTCATGTTAGTGCTAAGGGAATGAAGGAACAGAGGGCAAATTCCTCTCTCACCAGAATCATTCCCATGACTTAGGGCTCTGTAAGAGGGGACTGAATGTGTAGGACACATGCTGGASACATCAGGCCATTGGATCTTGTTTTCAGGGCTTGCCTAGGTGGGTGTTAGACTGGCTCTGGTTAGTTCTGATAGCACAGTGGAATACTGTGCCACATCAGCAGGAAAAGGTTCATCTGCAGAGACCAACTCCTTGGACATTTGTGGTTTACAGAATACTTCACTCAGTCTTAAAATACAGCCACACATCCCAAGTAGGACACAGACAACTCCCTAACCACTTAGAATCTCTTCCTTTGCTGAACATATGTCGAACCAGCAAAATAATAAGTCTTGGAGGGGAAAAAAGTGCCAGTGTTCTCCCTGGGAGAGCTTGGCTGATGTAAATGACAATAAGCTCTCACCCCTGCTGAGGTGCCAGACTTGATCCATCTGTGCGTGCCGAGCAAGGGCAACGCTCCTGACAATGGCAACGCTGCTCCCGCAGCTCCGGCTGCAGGCAAGTCCATCCTCACTGAACTCCTATCCCCCTGCAATACGGGTGAGGTGCCAGGCTGAAGAATGGATGCAGGATGCGAGTCAGCCYGTCTTTTCCCACCCCCACTGCCCCTGCTGTCCCTCCCACCCGCTAAATGTGCGCTAATCTTCCTCTTGTCTTGTGTTCTCACTTTTCTTGCAGTCGCTGTGAGCGCTTGCCTTGTAATGAAAATAAGGAGTGCCAGAGCCTGCCTCTGAGAATAACCTACTATCACCTCTCTTTYCCCACCAACATCCAAGTGCCCACCGACATTTTCCGCATGGGTCCTTCCAATGCTGTCCCTGGGGATAAAATTCAGCTGTCCATCATCAGCGGGAACCAGGAGGGGTTTTTCACCACAAAAAAAGTGAACAACCACAGTGGCCTTGTGGTCATGCAGCGTCAAATCACAGAGCCCCGRGACCTTCTCCTGACCATTCAAATGCGACTGTCCCGCCGCGGAACTGTCAACACATTTATCGCCAAGCTTTTTATCTTTGTTTCTGCACAGCTTTGATCCCTCACTTACAGTCATCATTGGCTACTCTCTCTCTTCTAAGAGTGGCTTTCCCCCTCCCCCAATTTTAATAAAGTTTTAGTTCATCTGTTGCATGCTGCACTTGCATTTTATTTGCCATCATCGTTACAGTTTTCCACTTTACCTTGTAACTGAGCATCTTAATCCGTGGAGATTCTTGTGTGTGCTCTGCATCATAATGCAAAGCAGAAGCTGGTGTCTGAGAGTTCATTACCTGCACATGCTCAGGGCTGAAAGCCCTTCATTTACTTCACACAGTAGGGAATATCTGATCATACACTGTTACCTGTGTTTAGGTCTACATTTTCCAAAGGAAATAGGTGCATGTTTTGAACTGTCTCAACTGAGACATSTCTAGAAAATTTCATCACTTATGCAGCAAATAGTGTGCATTTTCTGGAAATCTTTTAAAAGGGCATAACYTGGACCCTTAGGACCCCTGAGGTGCCCCAGCACATGGCTCATTATCAAAGTGTGCAGCCAGATTCTCACTGTCCTATTTATTACTGCTCTCTTGTGTCCTGTGAGCTAATGCTGATTTCCACCAGTACAGATCCTAGTTCTGGCTTCTAAGGATGGTACAGAAGGTAATCTCCTCTCAAGAACATTTATTTGAGAGAWATTTCATCTTTCTTTCTGTGGAATTTTTGCTGAATGGAAAAACTAATGACAGCAGAACAGMAATCAACTTCATAGCAGCATTCAGTTAATAGCAGAGAGCTCCTTTCTGTGTCACAAACCACATCCTGAAACATTCCCATCTACAGGAACATTTGAAAAAGATATTTGATTTTTGTCTCTCCAGCTTCCATTTTAAAGGTGTTAAATTTTGACCAGTAAAGACTTTCTCCACATCCACCATCACAACAAACCTGAAAAGTCAGTCAGAATTCCAACATCCAAATCTTTCTTCCTTTGAACTTTCTTTGTTTACTTCTAGGCTGTCAAGAGCAATGTTGACAATACAACTGGAATTCCTTTGGAATTCTTTTGTTCTCTGAGCTGGAAGAGGATTTATTTGTTACACATAGTCCTTGTGTTGATAAATATTAAAAGGTCAGCCCCAGAGATATGATCCAAAAATTAATATTCCTCACTGCCCTGGGCTCAGTTCTCTGCTGCTCATTACACAGGCAGAGCAGTCATTCCACAGAAGAACAGGGAATAATCCATGTGAATGCACCCATAGGAAAAATACCTCAGTGTGTAAGTGCTGACAGCACAATCAGGGCACAAGGGTAGGAACTGGGAACCTTCTAAACCAAGATCATAAACCTTAATCACGTGAGCAGCAGGAATTGCTGCATTAGCTGGGAGCTGCAGGCTCTCAGCCTCACCATCAGCCAGTGCCTGATCCCAGCACTCTGCCAGAGAATTCCATGCTCCCCAAGGCAAAGTTTATCCCAGCTGCCTGACAGGACTTCCAGTCTCAYGAGGGATGCCAGTGTTTAAAAAGCCTGTGGACACATCCTTAGACAGCTGCCAGAAGCTGCCAGTGGGGTTGAAGTCCCAGGTTTAAGTACTGGGAGCACAAGCTCATGCTCCTTGAGCTAATGGGGTTTATCCCTATTTTTGTAAATACYCTCTGGCTACCAGTTCCTTATGAGGCCATCATGAAGTAGGATAAATATTCAAAAATAAACCTTGTTTTTGCAAACATTAATATATTTTTTTTTTGCAGGAAAAGAAGGGAGTTTGAGAATTTGGCCCACAGTGTTGTAAAATGCTGCCACATTAATAGTATTAAGCAAGGAATTCAAGAGCACAGAGCTCATGTTCTCCTGTGTTAGATGCTTGAGTGCTGCAGTGTCACTGGCACTTTCAGGAGCATGGATGTAATTGCACAGTGATAGTTATATTTTCCAAATGGAAATGAACTCACAGCTCCTGCTCCAATGAACTTACTGACTGAATCTAACAGATAATAGGAAAAGAATTGTACCAGGACCCTAGAAGAATGAAAAAAATTATACTCAGGAGATAATCAGAGCAGCTGAGCTGTTTCTTGACTKTCTTCAATTTAAATGGCAATGCCCAGGGGGAAGACAATCTCCAAAGCTGTAATTTGTGCTAGTGGCAGAAAACTTGAAGGAGAGGTACAATAAAAATGTTCTCAGCACTGAGGAAGAAACTCTYACTGTAGGAGAACATGAGCAAAAAGGAAAACATCAGCTAATCAGATAAAATGCAAAGTTGATGTGTAGGGATAAAATTGTGAAGTGTTATGAGAACAGAGCACATCATTTAGAGCAAATATCAGGATTTGAAATAGATGTTAGTTRTCAAAGAAGTTACTCCAGTTTGGAGATGTCCAAAAGATGAAGCAATGAGAGAACRAAGTGTTACCAACTGCACTTGGGATGTGCTGGTATGAGGCAGGGAGAGCAAAAGAAAGGAGATCAGAGAGAGAGTGTAATGAAATTACAAATTCCAGTTTAGCAGTGTGGACAGAACATGCAAAAAAACCCCAAGTTAGTGGGATTTGTAAGAGGAGAGACAAAAGGTGCAAAGAAATAGAGGTGACACAGACATTTACCTGTCACACATGGGGTTATGAGCTGCATGGACCCAGAAAGTCAGTTTAGATGAGAACTAACACAAACCACTTGTGACCATTGAGATCCTCTGATCTGTACCAAAGTCACGTCATAAATGCAAGTCTTACTTAGGACTTCATCTTACACAACATTATGGCTTTATTGGCTGAATATTTCAGAAATATTTGTGTTTGCCTTTAATTTCAGCTGAAGTTGAGAGTAAAGCTCCCTTTGATTCACAGGAAAAAGCAGAAGGAGATCACTGCTGAATGCCTGAGGCACTCCCACCACAATGCTTTTTAAATACAAATTCTATTATCTAAATACAGCTGTGTAATTCAGGATGTTCTATGTATTCTAACAGTACTCCATCAGTAACAGTGTCCCAAAATGAGTGTTTATAACAAGATTTTGTGCACAGATAATGGTGGGAAGTACCAGGTTTCTTCTGGCCTCTCTGGGCAGTCTCAAAGCATCAGAGTGTGAATCCCAGGCTCAGTTGGAGTTTATTCATTCAGCTGTTGCCTCCCTGTGGACTGTACCAGCTCACATCTGTTGAAGCAGGAGTTTCTTGGTGCTGATTTATGTTTTCCCCTTATCTAACTTCATGCAGTGTCAGCATGTTTGACTTAATTCTCTTGGAGGAGCAGAGGTGGGAACAGGTAATAAGAAGTTACTGATACATTGATTATAAATAGAGCCATAAAGTCCCTTGGAACATCTGAAAAAAGATGGTTTGTAGGTGTGGGCTGGGATAAGACATTTTGAAAAGAGCAAGAATCATTTGATTTAGAGGTAGCTAACAAACTAAATCTTCAATTTTTTGTTTGTTTTTGACTCAGTAAATTTTTCTCACTTTTAATCTTTACATTCCCCATTGAATCTGACACTGCAGTATTTTCTTTTCCCACTTAGAAATATGTAGAAATGGGCAGGTCAAAGTTGAGATCATTTGTGGGGCTAGTCCCATTTTAAGTCCCAGCACAGGCCTTTCATCTCTCATGAACACAGAGTGGGCATTGTGTGAAGCTCTTGAACTGTAAGTGACTTTAAATTCACTCTAGTGGACAAGGGTGAGAAGTCATTTAACTTTTAATAGACTTTCAAGGCTGAATGAACAGCTGGTTGAGATGGAATATGAAATTACCCTTCCCATTTCCCCAAACTCAGAATTCAACCTTTGAGGTTTTAAATAATGTGGTTAACTTTTTCCCTCCCCTAGTTTCCATTCCTCTCTGTTTTCTCAGTTCTTTCAAATGGAAAGGGAGGCTATGAAAAAAAGACTTTAAAGAGTCTCTCCTGGCTCTTGCTACACCAAAAATCATGAAGGTTGGCCCTTTGCATATTTATGTGAGGTATCTAAAATAGAAACAATTCTGTCTGCTCTGTATGACTGAGTAAAAATGGCTTGTGCAAGAAAAAGTGKCTCCCCTGAAATTGCTGAGACCAGCTGAGGGTGTGGGTCTCCTTGGCTGCTCSTGTTTGTCCTTGGAAAGGGACATCAGATGGCATCTTGGGCACYACAGTTCTCCTGGTTTCCACATGCCTGCCCTGCAGAATTGGGTTTGAGGGGGTTCTGACTGCAACTCTGAGCCAAACCAAGTCCTTCAGGGGTCCCTGAAGATCTGCATTTGTCTAAGTTTTTGAAATGAGGAATCAACTCTTATTTCAGCTCCCTAGATTGCAAAACAGCAGGTATTTACCAGTCAGTGTCTATGTGAATCTCTTTTTGGTTTCTCTTAGAGTCAGACTAGAAAAGACYGATACCATCCGCTGCATCAAGTCCTGCAGACCCAACGATGTCAGCTGCCTGCTGGATCCMGTGCACACCATCTCCCACACTGTCATTTCACTGCCCACCTTCAGAGAATTCACAAGACCTGAAGGTAAGTGCTTTCTTCCTTGTTCCATTTAATAGGCTGCAGCCTATAAAACCTCCACCAGAAATCCTTGCCTGAAGCCAGACTCRCTGCCAGTGCAGTACATGTTTGCATAGCTCCAAATTACAGTTTGAATTAAAACCTTTGATACCCAGGAGTTTTAATTTTGTGGAGGAAAGAAAGTCATTCTGAGCTCTAACTCCTACTGCTTCCCAGTCTAAGGAAATACTGACTCTGAATTCCCAGGTACCACATTTACTCACACAACAGCCATGTGCCCCATGGCATGTTTTCTTCCCTTGTTTGCAGGTTTTGCTGTAGGAACAAGGTACTGAATATATTTCTCTCATCTGTCCATGACCAGTTCCTTGCTACTGACAGGTGACTTGTTCCAAGAATAAAAACCTTCCAGGCAGACATTAATCACAAAATAAATTATATTGAGTACATGATGATTGGCTGATTTTTGACCTATGAACAAAGTGTTACTTCTTACAGATTATAGGAAGGGAAATTCCAAGAGCTGGGCAGAAAGTTTTTAAGAGGAGAATTTAAAAAAGCATCCCAGTACCTGCAGGTTTTTAAGTTCTGCAGTTTCATTCACACTTTTCACTCACTTTCTTAGTTCACATCCAAACTAAAATCTCACAATTAAAGAGCCAGTTTTTGCTCCTTGCCATTTGTCTGGATTTTCTGGCAATGCACCCCTCAGTGGGGTGACTGCCTGCAGCCCTGCTGCTCTCAGCACCTCACTGAGTGGCACAGACACAGGGAGAAGGGTGTGGAGGTGAGAATGGTTATTTTGGAGGGGTTTCTAAAGGCCCTAAATCCCCATTTCTGATGTACCCAAAGTCTCAGCCTTGCTGTTTCAGGAGGTTGTYCTAAATGAAAGCCAGAGCTGATTCTTCCCCTGTGCACCAGGCAGGAGTGGGGAAAAGACATCCAGTCCTTGCCTGGACAGGAACAATTCAGCCACTGGTGTAGAGYTCCTGTGGGTTCTGTCAGGGCTGTTCCAGGCCTGGGCTGGCCCTGCTTCACAGGGAATGGAGGAATGCCCCATGGCCACTTGTGCTCCCATACACACCCCTTCAGCTTCCCCAGGTGTACTGGCAGCAGAGCTGAGGGTTTGGCCCAGCATGCTTCCCAAACCTCATTAGTCCATCCTTGTGTTTTAATAAAGTAAATCTAGTGATCTGAGATTACTGCTGARGCCCAGAAGATGTAAACTGTAATTCAGTGCATGGCCTCAGGTGAATTCTTACAGCTCCAAGTCTGGTTTCATCATCTGCAGAGGGAGGATAATAATGAGAGTAATAATGCCTCCATYCCTCACAAGGGACTTGAAAATAGTCTCACTTTTATTTTGAAACCCAAACACCTTCTCCAGTACTGCAAAGGACTCTTTAATTTGTCGTGGCAATACTTTGTGTAACTGCCTGGGGGAGTTAGAGTGGAGAATCTGTTTGGTCCCTTCCTCAGCCCRGCCTTGGATCCTTGGTGTTGTCCTCTCTGGGTGCACACTGGAAATCTGATTGGCTTCTTAAGAGCAATCTTTCTTGGATTTTAAAAGTAAAAGTGTTTGGCTTCAGAGTCCTTGGATGTTGGAAATAGGAGGAGAAAACAAATTTATCCAAATCCTTGCTTCCCTTAGATCTTCTGYCWTTCCATTTTARAGGACAAACTGRGAGTGGTAAGGGAGGGGAATGTCTTCACCAGCTTTGAGGACAAGTAATTTTGGACCAAATYCTGTTTGCTTCTCCAGTGGTGTTCTCAAATACCTGTCAGTGCATTCTGTGATGCTCTTTGCTTGCAGAGATTATTTTTCTTCGTGCCATCACACCCACCTACCCAGCCAACCAGGCAGACATCATATTTGACATTACAGAAGGCAATTTAAGAGACTCATTTGATATCATCAAGCGTTACATGGATGGGATGACAGTGGGTGAGTAGTGTTTTCTGCTGCTTTCTTCTTTCAGCTCTACTGTAGGACATGATCAGAGAAATTCACTCAAATAATTCATTCCTGCCTTGATTCCCAAGCCAGGTTTGATTTCATATTCCTCAGTCCAATATGTGTAATTTGAACTAATATCACAGGTAATTTTTTATTCAAAATACCAGAGGCTTATTCTTTAATTTGAGAAGTATTTTAACTTTTTTTCAGAACTGGCTCTAACTAAAAATGCAAAGGGCTTAAAATGATGAGTGACCAAATGTAACCAGGAGCAGCTGGAAAATGATGTTAAGGGGAGGGCAGGAGCAGGTTCCAGCTGATGTTGCTCTGCCAATGGGAGCTGCTCAGGCAGGGGAATACACTGGAATTCTCATGACAGGTATYAAAAAAGTAGCATTTGATTGCTCTTTATGAATGTTTATTTATGAAAAGAAAGGACTGCTGTTCCCAGTGAACACTTGTGCTTTGKTATGGGAACCTGCAGATTGTGCTCAGGTTCATGCAAGTGCTTCAGCAGAACTTGTCTGGAGGAAAAGAAAAAYCACTTTCATGTGGAGGGTTGTGAAAAAGCCCTGTTTCATGTGGTCTGAAGGTGGCACTGGTGCATTTCAGAAGCAGCACAGCACAACCTCAGCTCTGCAAAGGCTTTATGAACTGTAGATAAAAATCCCAAGTCATTAGGTTTCTATTTCTTTCTTGATCAAACAGAAGTATCCATGTGAATGCTGAGAAAAGGGGAGAGTCTGTTAAAACAGGGTGATAAGATTACAGATTTCAGTTATTGGGGCATTTCTTTAGCAGAGTATAAATGTTATCAGATCCCACAGCAGTTTGCTTTTTGTGCTGTGTGCTTCTTTCTGTCTGAAGTAAGAAAGAAGGATGTGTTTGGAAATTCTCCTGGCCAAGGTATTTGCCTGAGGGAAGGGTTTCCATTCTGAAGGACAGGACTGTGTCAGTGGTATTTCACTGGGTAAACTGGATTATTTGCCTCACACTGTAAAGAGAGAAAGGATATTCTCATACACTGAGTTGAGAAGATGTGATACATGCCCAAGTGTATTCCCAGCTCTGTGAAAGAATTGGGCAACTCTTTCTTCACCTCAGTTCCCCCTGTGCAACATGGAGATGATAAAACATGCCTGCTACTGTCTTAATTAATTCTTGTGTGTAAGACTCTTAATTAATTTCTCTATATAAAAGTACTTTGAGATTAATGGGTGGAAGCTGCAAAGAAAACTGCCTGCAGCAGAATTGGAAAAGGAAAATCCAAACAMCCCCCCAGCTGATATTACCTGGAGGGGCAGAGGTTCAGCACAGCACATTGTCTGTGTGATTTTAGAATTGCAAATAATTCTGCCAGCAGCACTTCTGCTGCTCTCATCAGAATATAATTTATTATTATTATTATTAATAATCAGAATGTTGGGTGTTTTCTGAAAACGTGCTGGGAAGTTTTCAAGACAAATCAGATGGGATCCCAGTCCATGAGAATTCACMAAGTCCCTCTTGTAAAGAAAGGGAAGGGTTTGTGTAAGGCAGGAAAATCCCAAAGGGCACAGAAAGCTTTAATGGTTATCCCAGTAAGTTACAGGGACATCAGAACTGTGTGGAGCATTGCAACTCCAGCAGAGCAAATGCCCAACTAGGCCAGAAGGGTTTTCAGGATCTTTCTGCAGTTACAATGCTCCAATTTGTTGCAAAAAGCAATTTATGTGCTTCTGGGAGAGCACACCTGGACCRTCAGCCTGGATGACCACATATGACTCTGGGATCCATGTAGCAGATTTTTTAATCTTTTTGTTTTACTATATACATACTTTTAAATGTCTTTTTTCTGCCTATATAGGAAAGAATAAATTTATTTTGATAATAATTCATAAATGCATTGGTAAAAGAAACAAGAAGCATGCTTCATTCTGTTGTGCTGTTTCAGGAGAAATGACCAGAATATCAAAGCTGTTTTGTCTGCAAATGGAAATTAGGTCACCAAATATCTTTTTTTTTTTAAAGGACTGATTTTCTCTACCAGAGAAAAGATTGAAAATTTCTACAATAAGCTTTTTGTTGCTTGGGGTCTTTTTTTCCTGTTAAAGAAAAGACACAGATTAGTTCAGAGCATGATGAAATGCTTRAGAGTATATGGAAAAAAGCAGGAAAATAATCACTGGAATTACTGAAAGACCTCAGTGTAATAAACCTTGACTCARTATCAGACTGGAGGAAGCCAGTGGAGGGATTCAGAAAAAGGAGGGAGCACTGGGAAAAGAGGGGGAGAAAGGGCAGACCAATGGAAATGCACTTGCAGGAAGACCCTCATSAGTAACACAGCTTTAGCTGGGCTGTCACTAACAAGGACAGAGGTGATGCCTTAAGAAGCACCTGCATGTACCCTGTGCTTGTGTGAATGCAAAAGAACAAGGTGTTTTCAGGAGTGTAACCAGGGGAAGAAAAAGTGGGAAGGTACAGTTCTTTTGGGAAAGGTTTAAAGAGTGGGAGGAGATGTTAGAGGTGAAGTCAGAGAGGAAAAGTGGGGGCTTCAACACTGGAAAGAKTCAGGTTCCCAGTTCCAGCCAGTGTCCCTCTAAGCTGACACTGAGGCTTCAGGGGGATGTTAGGGAAGCTGAGGTATGTGTGAGATGGGACAGGGAATGGCTTTTTTGGTGAAAAGATTGCAGCTGAGGTTGTTGGAGGAGGTGAGTGTGAAGGAGCAGGTTGTGAGGGAGGTAAAAGGAGAGGAAAGTGCTGCCCCAAGGGAATGGTGCAAAAAGGGAGAACACAGTCTCCCAAAAGATAAGCAGAAGAAGCAGGCCCAATGGTGGGAGAAGAAAGAGGCAAGGGCARTATTGCAAAATCAAGGAGAGAGAACAGGAATCAATGATCAGCACTATCAGACACGGAGGAGCCAAAAGAACTGAGAGCAAACTCCCAAATTAGCTCTGCTGACCCACAGAAAGTATATTCCAGTGGAAGAGGAGGGATGAAAGGCAGATTCCTGGAGAGGCAGTGCATAGACTTCATGCAATCTGATGACAAAGAATTGTATAAAAAGTTGCCCCCAATATTTTTACCCTGATATATTAAAAAGAGATGCAAATCCCCAATTTTTCCTGGTTCAGGAAGTGCAGAAGAGTCCTTGTTTCCTGGTCACTGGCCAAGGTGGCAATGAGTCTAAATGCCACTGGTAACAACCTAACATCACTTACTGGCATGGCTGGGAGAAAAACAGAAGTGCAGACCTGTCCAGGTTTGGTGGGTTTTTAAAGCTTTTATAGACTTTCCAGTGCATTCCTCCTTCAGCCAGCTGTCAGTGAAAAATGAAGAATGCATTTTCAACCTGTGCAAAAATGTCCTATCAGTGCCTGAGGTATTATCAGTTGCTGTAAAGCACTTTCCCCTTCAGCTATGCATTCATTTTTTTAAAACAGTAATCCCACCTTGTAGTCTGGTAAACTTCAGGAAGGTTTTAAAATTTCATAATCCAGCTAAAAGTAGTTTCCATATTGCAYTTGGCAATAGCCTCAGCCTATATTCTTGCCTATACAGCAGAATGGTGCAATTCTTCTGGAAAACATCCAGAGCCAACAGAGCTTTAAAAAGTCACCACAGAGTTTCTATGGGGGGTTGTGCTGTTGTTTGGATGCACTTTTATCTACACTGCTATGTTCTACTGCTCTCTGTTGTTATTTGCAAGGCTGACATTGCTGTCCCTGCCCTGAATTTCCAGCCTTTTTAACGTGGGTGACAGCTCATGGAGTTACCTTGGAACCATTCAAGTATCTCAATTACTGACAGCACTCTGCTGGATTTATCACTCATCTAATTTCTACTGGTATCATTGCTCAGTGTGTTCCAGAGTCTGAGGAGAGGCTTGTCAAAAATGATCAAGAAGATAAACAAAAGCAGGTGCCTTGAGCAAGTGTGTTTGTGAGATCCCATATTAGCTGGGGCAGGAGGAGACTGGGGGTTTGTTTGATTTTTGTGTCTTTAGCACAGGGCTGGTAGTTCTGTATCTCAGAAGCAGTTTGGCCACTCCCAGTGTGGCAMAGCCTTTTTTCAGTCCCCCATGCAAACGTTGGCACAGTCTGACATTAAATTCAGTCATTGGTCTGCAAAATATTTGGTTTGAACTTTGTCCCACTCTCCATTGCCAGGCAAGTACCTTCACATTTCCCTCTGCTTCTCTGTTGCTCCAGACTCCACCTTTGGGCCAGAGGCTGGCTGGTTCTTACTGTGCTTGAGTTTTGGTGCTCAGCAAAACGAGTTCCCAGGCTGATGAGGGCTGGGTTTCTGTGAGGCAGGGGAGGTGTAGGCACAGCCAAGGCATCCAGGCAAGCTCTGCTGCCCACAGGGGCAAGGAGAGAGAGCACTGGTTGTCTCCCCATGTGGATACTCTTTCTAGAAAGCAAGCAGCAATAGGAACATTCTGTTGTGATTATAATGTCATTGGCCTGACACAACAATGGTGGCTGGCTACTGAGCAGTGCAGTCAGCAGCATCCTGACTTATGTGCTGCCCACTCATTACCAGCCAGCTCATGGAGCAGGACATAATTCAGTTTTTCAACAGGCTTTTGCAGCTGTACACTAAGAAAGACACAGTCCCTTTCAGTATTTTTGTTCTGGTTTCATCCCTAGGCTTTCCTCTCTCACAAGAGGACCTCCTCAGAGGAGAATATCTTGTGAGTTTTTCTCTGTGCCAGGTTGCCCTGTTGAAATTAGCAGCTGTCCATTTGAGAGGAGGGTGCCCAGAAGCCATTTGGTGAATGGGATTTACTGCCCAAACCTGCCCTTTCAGGATGCTGCTGACTGCACTGCTCAGTAGCCAAATCATTCAGCACCCTCCCTCCCCTCCAGGAAAAAAATGAGGATGGAGAGCTCYTCTAGGGGCAAAGGAGCACCTTGAGCAGGAGGCAGATTTTAATTTCATACCTGAGAAACGCTGAAGGTGTTTTTCTGGTGAGAATGAGTCTTGATCTCAAATGGAACAACCTTCCTAAATGCCAAATTTCACTCTAGCAACATTGCCAGGGTCTGGTTAATCCAACTCTCCTCCTTGATCTGTGTTCATCTCAGCTCTCAGGTGGTACAAGTYATTACAAAACCATTCCTACAGACCACCTTTGGTTACAGTTTCCATAAGGCTCAGCAGGCAGATAAATTATCCTGCAGCTCTGAAGAAGTTTTGTGAACTGTGAAGTATAAAACCTGACAAGTTGGGAAAGAAATGGACTGAGCCAGGGCCAGCAAAGGGCACCAAAGCCCTTGGTTCAGATTGCATAGCATGCATTTTCTGGTGTTCATGTTAAACATTCTGAGATGCTGCATAAATGAGCAAATGAAGCCAGATTTGGAATCCAGTACACCCAGAAACACACTGTAGCAATTCCTCTGAGAGATGTCTGTGTGAATCCAGCTTTCTGAGGTGCTCTGCCCCAGTTCAAAGCAGTCAAAGACCTGCTTTGGTGATGATCTCCAAGTGTGAAATATATGTGCAAGTGATTAATGACTGCATGTGATACTCAGTGCTCTGGCTTAGTTGAGACAKTGGTGTTTGGTTAAAGGTTAGACTTCATGGTTTTGAACATCTTTTCCAGTCTTAATAATTCTGTGGTTCAGGTGCTTCTGCTGTTGTACCTGAGTTTGTGTGCTGATTCTCATTCCTGCAGCAGCACCTGCACACCCCATAAAAATGGAAAAGGAAGATAAGACCCAAGGCATACTGTAAATCTTTCCCAGTATGATACACAGATCCCTGGCTCACTTAAAAACAACCCTGCCTTARCTTTTGTTTTTAAAGGGGCCAAATGAGGTGAAGTGAACCCTTATTTCAGCCTYTGAGAGCTGGTCAGGAACTGACACACACTGAAGTTCAGGAAGCCTCCCTGTCAGAATTCTGCAAACAGGGACAGCAGAGCTGTGGCCTCAAGGTGATGACTGAGCACTCTGTGTCAAAGCCTCAGCACTGGGTRCTTTTTCTTCCCTGGTAAATCAAATCACAGAGCCAGATCGTGCTGCAGTGTGCCACAGCTGGGGCTCTGTGCCAAGAAATGCCTTTATTACAAGGGTTGCAATAATTAATTGCCCAAGTGTGGCTGAATCTGTGGAGTAATGCGGTTGTGAGACAGGCAGGGTAAACACAGAAACCCCCTGTAAATAAGATATTGGGAATAAAGTAGCAGGAGGCTGGTATGTGTGATTTTGCACACTTTGGACATTCATTTGCACCTGTTTTTATAATATGTAAGGCTCTCCTAATACACAGAGCATCTCACATTCTTAAAGGTGGAGCAGGAAAGATTAAAAAATATCTGATGGAAACTATTTTTTAATGAGGCTATTTCAAGTACAGTTATTGCATTTTGGCTTGAGTGATTTCACAGCATTGTCAACATTGAAACCCATTGGGAGGCTTGGCTGGAAGGCAAACCAGCCATCTAAAAGCACTTCAAGTTTGCCAAACCAAGATAAGAGCACATCTCTCTGAAGTCATTTAGTATCCTTAATAAAGATCACAGYATTTGTAAACTGGCCAARCCTCAGTAAAATCAAAGATGATTTTAATTCTTTCATAATTCCTAGGCTYCATATGATCCAATGTGACAGATAATGGTTGTGAAAATATTCACCATTTGTTCCTGGCCAAGAAAGATACTGAGATGACACCTTTTTATGGCGTCTTTATTTGATGCAGTTCAGCAATCAAAGCTTTCTAGAGAAGCCCAAGTGTTAATGAAATTTTCATGGAGTCATTGAATTTATAACAAATTGAATCCTAAATTTCTGAAATTTCTGATCTCTTGAATAATGCAGAAATATCATTTTTCCATGCTGAAATGTAGTTCCTGTACTGTAATTTCTTTTTTTTTTTCCTTTGGAGTTGAAGCAAAAGGGAGAAGAGAAGAAGATTCAGTTTCAGCTAAACTTAAACTAACTCTCACACCCTGGGTGAAAACTGCMAAGGCTGTGAGTACCTGGAGAGTTGCAGACAATTGTGAAAGGGGTGGAGGATATAACAGCACCACTATTTTTGATCAGTTTAAACCTACAGTGAAATTACCCTGAGTGTCATACAGGTTATAAAAGTGAACTTGATGTGGCCAAAGTGACTTCTGGAGGATTTTATAAGCACTTGGTTGCTCAACAGTTGAAAACCAGGCCTTTTTTCCTAAAGAAAGATGTGGGACATTCATGTTTGAGAAGTATGTTTTTGAAAATCTTGTCCCCAGATACTTCAGCAAAGATATGTACAGCCAGCCACATTCCTGTGGAAACATCAGCAGGGAAACCTTCACATCCAACTCTAACCTGATTCTCCAAAACTCTGCTTTTGTGAGCTGTTCACCATCAGGCTTGAATGRAGGTCTAATTCTCAATGTTATGAGGGCAAAATACTTCAAAGCAAGAGGAAATCTACTTTGGTACTTGTATTTTGATTAATGAGCTTTCTGAATCCTTTCACTGTAGTTATGTTTGTCAGGTGTGGCACCTTAAGGATTAATGACATCTTCAGAGCTATTTTTCTGGATGTGATTTGATGCCTGAAGTGATGATGACCAAGAAATATTTCATTTCACAAAGAGCAGCCACTTATTAATAAAACAGGTTCTCTCAGAAACTATACAGCACCATGTAGCAGGAGCCACATTGACAAATAATTGGGAGAAATATAGACAGCTTTCACACACACACACACAAAAAGAAAAAGAAAAAGAAAATGAAAAAGACTATTCAGCTTTAGAGAGATGGAGGAATCTCAAGTATACATTAAGTTTCTGCAGTCACCAGACAGATATCTGGTGGTCTGGGAAATGCCTGCAGTTTGACAGCCAGATTGTTCCTTTAGGCACAGTCATGAACTGGAGAGGAGTGCAGGAAAATAATGCAGTGAGGCTGCCCATGGTGGCAGGAATAGGGCAGGAGGACTGGTGACAAAAGTCATGGAGAAAGGTGAAATATTCAGTGCCTTTGCCTCATTCTTTACTGGTAGGACTGGCCTTCAGGAGTGCTGGGGCTCTCAGAGCAAGAGGAAGGTCTGGAGCAGGAAATGCCCTCAGTGGAAGAGGTTCAGATTTGAACATCTGAACAAACTGGGCATAACCGAGTCATGGGTGCTGGTGGGGTACTGAGGGACAAGTGCTGGGAACTGGCCAGTGTCAAGGTTCTCTCAGCCATCTTTAACAGATTGTGGTGATCAAAAGCTCYCAGGGAAAAAGGCAAATGTCACTGCAATCTTCAGGAAGGACAGAAAGGATCTGGGGAAGTAGAGGCTGGTCAGCCTCACCTGAGTCCCTGGGAAGGTGATGGAGCAAATCCCCCTGGAAACCATTTCCACACATCATAGGACAAAGAGGTCACTGCTTAATCTCACATGGGATTTTATTTATCTGATGAGGATTAGATGTTCATATATTGCTACCAATATCAGTTTCTGATTCATGGAAGTTAATTTTAATAGTGCATGGCCACTGCAAACCCCAAAACAGCCTAAAAAGCAGTGTGTGCTTATTTTGAAGGAAAAGCAAACTATGAGCTATGTCAGCATCACAGAATCATTCAAGTTGGAAAAAACCTTTCAGCTCATCAAGTCCAACCATCAAACCCACCACATTCTGCATGAAACCATGGCATTTGTTTGACTGCCTCTGGTATTTCAAATATATATCCCATTTTTATTATTTTGCATCTTTTTTACCAAGTGTTTCTTTTAAAATAGATCTTAGAATTACTAAAAATATGCCTTGTTCTATTTAGGATCTCATTAATAGAGTTCCTAAAAGTGGATTTTCTTCTTTCCATCACTTCATGCTRTCTCAGTACCTCCTTACCATACATCCCACATTTATTCAGTCCATGGTCAGTTTTCARCTGACCACAGATCATACAACTAAACAATGATAAAARAAATAGCAAATTATCCTAAATKGMTTGTTTGCTCCCAGAAARAGCTGCTAAATTAGYACTTGCCTGTGATGTCAAGGGTGAAGTGTTGCACTAAAGAAAATGGGGTAATACCCAACAGTAACCAACCACACATCTCTGTTCACTTCCCTCTGAGAAGAGTCACAGAAAGGACATTATGTGCTTGCTGTGAGCACAGAGGGAAAGAAAAAGGTGACTTTTTACTGTCCTTTAGTCTGTGGTGACAGGAAAAATCAATAGAGCTGTAACCCCATTGGGGGAGAGAGATGGGGACAAGAGGAACCAGAGCTCTCCTGCTTGGTACTTAACACAAAGCTTGGAATGTGTTGATGGAATTGATCCCAGTTTTGATAATTGTGTTTCTTGTGTTTCCCTGAGTGTAGCCCACAGGTTATTTGGAAGAACAACTTTGATTTGGCAGTGCCTGGGATTGTTTATATGGACACAAATGCATTTGCCTGCAGATGCAGGCAAGGCAGGAGGAGTTGACTGCAGCACATCCCCTCTTCCAGCAGYCAGCAGATCCAGCCCCACTGGCAGCCTCTGATTCCTTGCCTGCTCCACYMACATCTCTCTTGCTTGACTTTTTTKGGGGATCCTTAAAAATGTGGGATCTCTGAAGCTCTCTGTCTGAGGAATGGGTGCAATTTATGTCTGTCCTGAGCTCCTAATGATGATATAGATTTAAATCTTTGACTAGACTCAAGAATCAACCCCTGTGGAAAATCCTGTGAGCTTCACCTCTGAACCATAATCTGTAACACACTGCAAGCTCTCTACCAACCCAAACCAGTCATTTTTTATGGCAGTGTGAAAAAAGCTGCTTGGTTCTGCTTTGCTTTTTGCACACCATGGTGAATCCCTCTTAGAGGAATTTTCTCTAGAAGAAATGCAAATGCAGTGTGAGGAACACCACGACCCAGATCCCCTGGGAGTGCAATTGCAGCAGATTTTGTGGCTAGCAGTGAAAAAAAGAGGAAGAAAGGTTCTTTTAAACAGGAGTATTTCAAGGAGCTCAGCACAGAAGTCAGAATTAGGAGTCTGGAGGCAAGATGTGAGTGCATGGCAAGGCAGGAACTTGTCAGCCAGAATGGGTTAATGTGGKAACAAACCAGCAGCTCTTCTCCTCAGCTGAAAATGGAGCTTCTCAGCAAATCAGCTGCCTACTGCCGAAGTACAAGCAGCAACCAACACAGAGGTGAATTGCCTGAGGGTCTCACATATTTCAAAGCAGAGCAATGGAATGATACCTTGAAGCAGTATGGACAAGCCAAGGAATACCTGTGGCATCCAGAGAACATGTCTSATGRGGAGCAGCTGAGGGAGCTGGGAGAGCTGAGCCTGGAGAAAAGGAGGTTCAGGGGGAAACTTCTCACTCTCTACAGCTCCTGACAGGAGGGTGCAGCCAGGCGAGAGCCAGGCCCTGTTCCCAGGGAACAAGAGACAGGACAAAGGCAAACAGCCTCAAGTAGTGCCAGAGGAGGTTTAGATTGCATGTTAGGGAAAATTCCTTCRCTGAAAGGGTTKKCAAGCATTTGAACAGGCTGCTSAGGGAAGTGGCTGAGGCACCAACCTTTATTCTCCAGCTCTGTGCAGTCTCCGTTCCAGCTCAGCCTTCCCAAGGCATCASCCCMGMCTCGGCTGCATTCCCCTGCTGATCTCAGCCCCCATTTTTTTGTGTGCCAACAGGTGTGGTTCGCCAGGTGAGGCCCATCATYGGGCCCTTCCATGCCATCCTGAAGCTGGAGATGAACTATGTCATGGGGGGGGTGGTGTCCCACCGCAACATCGTCAACGTGCACATCTTCGTGTCTGAGTACTGGTTCTGAGGGACACCCACCAAGCAAGTGCTCCAGCCTGGAACATTACCACCAGCTATTATGCCATGTACCTTGTTTTTAAAAACCCAATAGTGTTCTTTKTTTTGTTTTGTTTTGTTTTGAAATATTTGGTTTCTAGTTTAAGACAAATAACAAGCTATTACGTTGGTTAGACGTAGGGCGGAGCGAATTAAGTGAGCCTGATGTAGTTGTCTGTATAAATACGTAGTGTGTAAAACTGCTCAGCTGCCTGGTGAAATTGAGGAACTTTCCTAAAGGTTTGGACAGATCTCAACTATTGCTCCTTGGCCAGATAACCTGAGTGACAGGCTGTGGAACAAAACACGTCAGAGTTCATTGGGATGAGAATATGGTGTCTTTGGATGGGAGAAGTTGGATAAGGATTAATCATTTCRCCTCAAATTAACTACCTTGAAGAGGATTGTCAAAAGAGTGATAAATAGTTAGGTTTGGGCCCTCTCAATAGGCCCCMAAAATTGCTAATTTTTCCTGAAAAGTTCAGCCTGGAAATTTAAGAAGTGACATTCAGCTGCAGCTACCAGAGGAAGTGCAAAAGGAATTAGAAATACTTAAAGACTAACAAGCTATTGCACATATTAAAAAATATTCATTTTTTGTAGTTATTATTTGATTGTAAGATTGATTGATTGATTCTAATTAAACAAGTACCTCTCATTGAAATGAATCTGTTACATGAACACAGCATATTGCTTAAATTCCAAAATCACCAGTACTCAGCAATACATGGGAAACTCAGACCTATCTTTTAAATTACAGAACAGAAAAGAAACAACTCCACGTTTCAGTTTGTTATGTTTGTTAAGATATGAAGAAATAAAGAAGGTCAGATGGGAAATGCTCTGAAGTATGCCATGGTTTCTGATTCCCAGGAAAATGACATGACGCAGCTTTTGTAAGCAAATTCTTCATATACATATTCCCCACTCCAACCAGATCTCCTTTGGTCATTATTGGCACTAAGCATGGAACAGGCTGCTGTGAGAACAGGCTGCCCCATCCCTGGCWGTGTCCAAGGCCAGGCTGGATGGGGCTGGGAGCAGCCTGGGACAGTGGGAGGTGTCCCTGCCCATGGCAGGGGCTGGAACTGGATGAACTTTAAGGTCAGTGCCATCCTGTCCCTTTACCTTTTAAATGAGTGTTTGTGGTCTGTTTGGGAGGGTGTTACTGATGCAGAAAGCWGCAGGTGCCAGCTGTGGCACAAAACAGGAGTGTGGGCTCTGAGGGACGTTTCTGGGAGCACCAGCCTCCAGCACCTCCTCCCTGCTCTGACAAGGARGGAATTCCTCAGCAAGGAATGCCAGAGCCCTTCCCACATCACTCCTGCTCTCCCAGTGCCTTTGTTCCTGCGGTGAGAGCAGGAGGTGTGAGGCTGCCTGCAAATTCCTGCTCCAACACAGGGACATAAAGTACAACCACCAAGTCTCCAAAACATTGGCCTGATGAAAGATCTATTTTCCTGCTGTGGCTACAAATGTGCTATCTCTTCTGTAATGAGCTCTCCTGGCTTTTTTTGTTGGTTTTTTTTTTTCTTTCACCTTATCCTATTTCATTGGGTTTTTTCCCCTCTTCCTTTTCTTTATTGAATTCTCCCCTCCCTCCCCATATTTTCATTCTCTGCATCCATCTTTTCCCTTTTTTATTTTTTTTTATATATCATGAGTGTTTACTTGTAACTGAGCAACTGAAGTTAAACATGATCACCAGATCCAGGAGAGAGACCTTGAGCAGCTGCAGAGAGAAAACCCATCCTGGGGTGACTGCAGGCAAACAAAGGCACAATTTGCACACCCAGATGTTTTATCATGATACTCTGAATCACACCCAGATCRTGCCACTTTCTCTGGGCAGTTTCTGGCCACCTAGCTTAAGTCTGGCCTTGATATTGCTTGGATGGAAGGGGAGTCACCTCATTTAAATTAAAAACCAATAAATCAAATGGAAGGTGATGCCTTTTTCAACCTAGAAATGAAACTCGAGATAGTTTTMKTACAGGAGGTAATATAAAARTGGATYTTMATTGGAGCTCCAGGAGCAGTTATGGAAGAATGTCCACAAAAGCCCACCTTGCCCYCAGGGGTGAGTACATTTTKATAGGATGTAGGAAATTAGCATAATTGWTTAAAAGTACCAATTAGRAGGACAAGTGGTGATTCCYCCCCAGGTCAAGCCCCTGCTCTGGAGTCCCCTCCTCAGCACTGGCTATATTTTGTTTATGAAAACCTGTCTCAAAGAGCTGTTTAAAGCCTTGGTTCCCAGGAATAACAAAGACAGGACAGGGGCCTTGTATCCCCTGGGCTTGGAGCTCTGCAATTTGTTTTGCCTTCCTGCCTAGGGAAAGGGCAGGGAAACTACTGAGAAAAGTGGCTACTAATCCAATGGGCTAAGAGCTCCAAATCTAKGTGTAAAGAATACTGAGAATATATAAAAGAAAACAAGGTAAAAACCATCAAAGGAAAAAGGCATCAGAGGGAAGCAGCTGTGGTGCATCACCCCACAGGTGATGGAGATCTTGGCCTGGCCATGCTCACAGAACAACACTTGCAGGCTGATGGGGATCAGGTTTTTTGTTTTGTCATTAGCTGATGGCTAATGAGTGAGATCTGGTGCAGCTCATACAGTGATTGGGGGGAGGGCTGATAAAAGATTTGGGGTTCCTCCCCTCAGGCAAAGCCAAAGCCAGTTTTATCTGGATGCAGACCGTGAGCGACCCTGGACCTGGTGAGAGCAGCCACCCCTGACTCTGGATGTGAGGTAAGTTAARTTACACATTGCTGAATTGTCCTTGTACTGCCAACATTTGGAGTAGAAATTGTAATAGCAATACAAAAGCACTGCTGTAATGGATACCATCCTAACTCTGTAACTACAGTTTAGGTTTTGGAAATTACRAATATGTGTTTAACTAAGGCTAGAGAGCACTAAATGGTGCTTCAACTGTGGCAAGCTGCCTAGAAGGTAGAAATTAGAAAAAAATGGGTTGGTTTTTTTTTTCTCTTCCAAAGTGGAAAAGCTGAGCATGTTTGTACCTCTGCAAAGATGGAGGGGAGAAAGAAGGAAAAGGACAAACCCAAATTCCTCCATCTTTACCCCATTCTACCTATATAGTAAAATCTAAAAATTCTATTTTTCACCCTGTGACCTAACAATAATCATACCAATCAAACCCATGTGGACTGCATCTCCTCTTTTAGGCATGGCAGCTTTTCCCTGGGCGTTAAATCAAACACATCATTATTTTTGACTCCAGGAGCACCCAAAGGGGTGACCTGGGTTCTCACACCCTCCCACCTGCTCTGCTGCAGAGGCAGGGCTGGGTGGTTTCTCTGGGGTCAAGGAGGTTTAAAATGATCTGAAGCAGAATCATCCAATTGCTCTCTGCAGCTGCACTGGGGTCAGGRTGTTTTGACTTTTGTTTCATCTCCTGGCAATAACATGAAAAGCCTAAATTGGTGTCCATTGAAGTGAATGAAGAGTTCCTGATTTATCAGGCAAACAGCCTTTCAGAGAGACCTTGGGCAAGTGTTTTACACTTCATGTTTTATCCTTTCCTTCTGTGTGTGGAGATCATGTAGATGGTTATCTGAAAAACCCACACYCTGATAGTTTGTAAATAAAAGCCAGTTGTCCTGAATCCTTGGGTGGCAGACACTTTGAGAGAACATGGAAAYGTTATTAACTGGTTTGTCTTTTATGTTAAGCTATATAAAAATATTGAGAGGTTTTGGAAGTGTTTTAAGTTAATAACATAAAAAACTTGACAGAAAGAGTGGAAAGGCTGTCTGGGACCACTGCAAGGTGGCAATAATTACTGGGGAGGTAAAARGGGAAAATCTCTTCAGCTCTGTCCCCATGTTGTGGGGGGGATGCTCACTGGGTGGCTTCCCTTGGCTCTTGCTGTGGAATATCCTGAGCTGGGGAGATCCCAAAGGGTTGGTTTGACCCTGCAGAGCCAGGCCAAGGGCTCAGTACCCTGAAGTGCTCCCACCTACAGCTCTTGGTCCCTGGGTCCTTCTTGCCTCAAATTGTCAGAAGCCTTTAAAATGACAAATAACTGTGTTTGGGGTGGGAGAGGTAGTTTTGTCCCCATGAGTGGGAGAGAGAAAATATCATTAAAAAAAAAACAAAAACAAAAATAAGGTAAAGCATAGCTATAACCAAATTAGCCATGACTAATTTCCAGTGCTGTGTTGGGGGCTATCAGATACATACAAGTTCAAGAAATCACCTTCAAACCACAGAGGCCTCACTCTAGGCTGTGAGTCCCACATATGTGAGATGAAAGGAAATCCAAGAATGGAATCACCTGCAGTGTGTGAAAGAGTTTACATCAGATTTTTTGAAAGAGTTTGTGAAAGCAATCTGTTWATCTGCAGCTGTGTTCTGCTCATTTCACCTCCTTTGCAATTCTAATGGCACACACGTTTTCCTCGCTGCTCTCTACAATTGTTTGGCACCTGCCAGGCTCTTTGGCATTTCTTTGGAATACCACATAATCCTGGGTTGATGTGAACTGCTCTGTTTCAGTGCAAACACTGAAGTGATGGATTCTACACATCACACACTGATGAATTTTTGAGCCCTGATAATGTGKGACCCAAATTTAACTGTTCTGTGGATGAGCACAGAGGCAATCTGTCCCTCTGAGGGCACAGGGCTGCCTGGACAGGCTCAGTACCTGAGATCTGCCTGGGCTCTGGGTGCCCCTCTGGAAAGGTGTGCATCTTCCACAGCTCCTACACCAGCTCTACCAGGCTGTGCATATCATGGCTACTGCACATCTGTGTCCAGGTGCCTGAGTTACTCCCTTCAGGAACCTTGCTGGAGCCTGTATTTAGAGAGAATTTTCACCACAGTGGGTTTTTGCCATTGGGAAGACCAACACACTGTGGAGGGAAGAAAAAAAATTGGAATGGATTACACAGGGATTGCCTGACTTAAATGCTACCAGCTGTGTGTTGGAGCAGGGAGGAGAGGGAGAAAAATGCCCACTTTGTTAGTTGAGAAAACCCAATTTGTAAAGTTCAAATCTGAATTCACACCAGAGTCCAGGGTTATTTTGATCAAAGGGGTAAGTACAGCTTGCTGAGAGACAAAAACAATGGCCAGGCTGGGCTGGCAGGGAGGGAGCCAAAGCTTTCAGCCACCAGGTTCTCATATCTTGGGAGCATTGAGCCTGGATATGGCTGTGTGGGACAGAATGGGTGCACAAAGCAGCTGYATTTGGGGGCACTGAGGCTCTGGCAGGTAGATCAGGCACTAGGAGGAGATTGGATTGCAGTGTGTTGGTGGAATGTGTGTTTGGAGGAACAGAAAGAACGAGACAATTGATCTGCAGAAGATGAGGTTTTGATAGTGTTGCCAATTATTTGAGTTTCTGGATTTCCAGGAGAGTTCTCCTTGTCCAATCATTGGTGAGCTTCCCTGCTGCTCCCTGCTGGCAAGGAGCTGTGTCCTTGCAGGAGGTGCAAGGAATTTGCATGTGATGGTTACTGCAGYAGAGAAGGGGCAGCTCAATGGCCACACTTGATTTAAGGTGGTGATCCATACCAAAGACAGGGTTTATGATGCAAGAGAAACATCTGCATTGCTCAGGGTTATTTAAAAACTTTCTTTACTGAATCACAATATCAACTTAACAGTACAAGCCACTCCTGCTCACCCCTTTTTCATTTTTTTTCTCTCTGCTTGCTGTGCTTTTGTCCTGAAAAATTAAAAAAAAGTGGTCCTAAAAACCCCAGTCATTTGAAGAAATGAAAATGCTGAAAGGAGGGAATGGCTCAGCAGCAGGGAGCAATTTGGCACTTAGGGCTGCAGAGGCTACAGAGAGCTCCAAGTGCTGCATTCCCAATGAGGACAACACTATTGATTTATTTCATAACTTCACCTGCCTCTCACTGATAGATGGCTGCTTATTTTGRTCCCTGGAAAACAGTTCTGCACAATAACATAGGTGCATTGAATGCTCCAAAGGTCAGGCAGCTTGAGCATGGGAAAATATTTGTGAATGAGGCCCAAAAAAACTACTGARGGAGGTGATTTCTGGCTCAAAGATTAGTCTTCATTTAGAGACTGAGAATTTATTGCTGCCCAAACCAGCATTATCAGCTTTCTGTCAGCAAMAATCATCAGGATTTCCTTTCCCAATCAACATGAGCTGTGACCTCATCGCTGCAAAGGTGAAGCCCTGACAGGGATTAAAGGCTAAGAGAAAGAAATGAGGTAGCAGGGCTGAACAAAGAGGAGCTTGTTACCCAGCCATGGCCAGCCCAGGCAGAATGTTACAGCTGAAACAYGAGCCACTGAACTGAAGACTAAAAAGAGTATTTTTAAGAGCCTGAGTAATGCTGGGTCTCCCCATCTTTCAGTGGAGAAGGAAGGCAGGCTGCCATCGTTGCCATCAGAAATTTTTGAAGTGGGATTAGCATAGCCTTGTGGCTTGTCAAGTGTTTAATTGCAATTCTGCAGGGATGCAGCCTCAAAGACACTGGGAAGCAATTTAACAGTCATGCCTATCATTACACACACCAAATTGCTCCTGTGCTTGTATGATATTCAGCAGTCTGAAACAGAGAGGCTGAGTCCAGGGCAAGGCTGAGAACGTGAAAAGTGATGAAAGGTAAATACATGCCTGATACTCATCAAAGCAACTTAATCCATGGTGGAASAGTGAAAAGAGGTAGTAAGGGGTTTATGCTGTTGATCTGTGAGTTGCTTGTTTTTTCACTCATCCCCCGGGTTCCTGGAACCAACAAGTGAGGGATTTTTTGGGGAGAGGGGGGATTATTTTCTCTTAAAGGTCACTCTTGGCTGCCACAATCTTTTCCTCTTGAAACCCACCACAGACTTGGTTCAAGTCCCAGTGCAAGTCACATGTGTCACAACTTCTGAAGGACTCTGGATCAGTCCCTTTGTCAGTTACCAACACATCCCTGCTTTTCCCAGCAGAGGTAGCCTTGTTCTGTAGTCCAGATCCAAGTCTTTGGGAAGTTTATGGCATCCAGGATGCTTTCTGCCCACTGACAAAGGAGAGCATCTCCTCATGCTCTGTGCTGGGCTCTCTCAAAAAGAGACAGGATGATTTGACCTCTCACTGGAGCACAGAAATCACTTAACAGTGCTCAGGGTACTTGACGCCTCATGGCATGAAGTCTCTGGGCTGCAAGTGGAGGATTAGAAACCAAATCCATCTCAAACACACAAGAATACAATTGAATTTCATGTGGACCAGATACTGTCATATTTCATGTGGTGTACTTTGAACACCTCTCAATCCAGCACAAAGAATCCAAGTGAATCTTAAGCAGAAAGGATGAAAGGAAACTTTCTTGTTATAAGAACATGCATAAATCAGGCTCCTTGCTGATACTGAGCAGGCTTCAGMAACTATTCARAATAAAAATATCTCCAGYTTAACACATTACAGARCTTCCTGTGAGGAATCAATGCATCYTTAAAACCTCCAAKGTGCTTCMTTCTTTWTATTTTAGAGRTTACCATCAGCCACAAATAAACAAGGTTAAGCCCTTTTCCTGTAAAGGAATCACCATCTCAAGTAGTCTTGGTTGATCCCCAGCTCCCAAAAGGTGGAGCTGCAGGAACAGCCTTCAGCTGCTGCTGAAGTGTTTGTGGGCTTTCTCCAAAAGCTGAGGTTGAGCCATGCAAATACTCCCCAGMCCAGCACTGGCAGCATTAGGATGCAGTGTTCACAGCTGCAGAGGGCAGCCTGGCTGCAGTCCAGCTGATGATGAAAACCTCTGCAGCAGCTTTTGAAGGCTGGGCTTAAGTCAGTGACCTGATTTGGGTGCAGTTTGACATGGCTAAAACTTTTCACCCTGTGGCAGTAAGGTATTTAATTGTATGAAAACCTTAGAAATATTAGATTTAGTGCTGCTATGGCTTGAGTTCCTTTCATTCAGTACTCTCAGCCTAAAGAAACATTAAGCTAATTGGGGCAGAGGAACAATGAGTCCTGTAGCAAAACCCAAAGCTGCTATCCAGCATTGAAAAGCAAGTGAGAGGTTTCGGGTTTGTCAGACAGTTTTCAGAGAGGAAGAYATGTACATAATGCTGAACTGAAGGGGAAATTTAAGCAGGGACAATGTAATTACCAGGAAACTCAGCTAGGGTCCTTATTCTTTATGAAAACTGCATGGATTGATGCTTGGCAAAACTAATTGCCATGAATAGTTTCTTAATTTATATCATCTCTTTTGTTTTCAATTTCATTTTTAGTGACTGACCACCTACAAACACAGTTTGTGTTTTTCTTTTTCGTTCCTCCATCAAGTCTTCAGAGGTGATCAAACAGGATCTATTTATCAAACAGGATCTATTTCAGTTGCTGCCTTTCTTGGCAAGTTCTTATTTTGACCARTTTAATTTTGCTCATGCATGGAGCAGAAATAGCACTGGCTTTCCAGGCACAAGAGAATGTAAGGCTTCAGTCTATTTTAAAGTTGGGTTCAAACATTTTTACCAACACCTGAGAATGGAGGAGGTTTTGCAGGTTTTTTTCAATGATATTTTAAAGACAAAATCAAAATTTTTGATTGAATTGAATTTTTGTCAGGACTAACACTGGAGATTTCACACTGGCAGGTGGCCTAAAGCACCTGCATCCCCCTCAGCTCACCAGGCATGGTGGCAGTCCTACCAAACCTCTCATTCTACTGAACTGAGATCTGTTCCTTTSAGATCTTTTCCTGGTGTGTTTGAATACCTTTCTACTTGTATTATAATCAACTTGAAAGCATGCCAAGGGAAATGGCTGTGCCCTCCACAACAAGGCCTATTAAGGGCAGAGATCAGCATTACTCAGCTATCAGAGCCCTCCTCATTTCCTCCCTTTCTCTGCAAACACACTCTAATCTGGAGTGAGCTAGAACTATTTTTTTCCCTGCATATATTGAAGACAGACTCGGTGTTTGTATTGGCACAGGGCCTGATGTGGCATTTGTGAGGATGAACCACAAGCATGTGTACTTCAGCTAGGCTGAGCTAGGGAAATATGGGCTAGAATCAGAAAAAACCTTCTTCCCCTCTCCCTCTGCCTCCAAACCAATAATGCAAGGGGGGAAAGCACCCTTCAGGCTTCTCCTTTGCAACCTGCAGCCACCACTTCCTCTCACCTGCCTTGACATGAGGCCCCTTCACAGGGCTGGGGACATTGTGGCTGCATGAGTGAGCTTTGTGAGGTGGCAAAGGTGACATCATCCAAAATTTGGAAAGCTTTCCAAAGAACTGAGTCAGATTTATTAACTCTAACGAAATGGCTGTAGTGTGATGAGGGGTTTCTGTGATTGAAATGGATAAAACCTCTTTATGTTTAAGGTTAGGAAGAGCTAACAGACAGTCACCTCAGCATCTCCTCTAAGTAAATTATTAAGAATGGAAAGGTAGAAAAATCAGGAAACTGCAGTTAATATGCTTCCCTGATAGATTCCTCAGTTATTTAAACCTCTTCTATTTGTTTAATCATTAAATCAGTCAATCTTTTCTGCTTCACATGTATCTAACTTCTATCACTGTGTAGGGACCCTCAGACTTTTCTCTCAGAAACCCTTCAGGTATTAACAAGATATTTTCATAAATCATAGGGGGGAAAATCAAGAAGAGAGATTTTGTTTTTCTATGAGCAGATCAGCTATACTTCCTTTGGAATTTTTTTTCTCTTTACTCTCAATAAGAAAAAAATAATCTCCCTACCTGGTTGACTGTGAAGTCCTCTTTGCAAGTTTCTTAAATGTGAGAGTCAAGTAGGATGGTGGTTTTAAGAGAGATCATTGGACAGAGTGTCTGAAGAGGTTGAAATACAACTTTAAATAGAAGGTATCTTTAAGAATTTGGGCTGGAGGAAAAAAAGGTGCTGTCAGCTCAACTCTTTGTTTGCCAGAGGTCAATGAATGATGAGAAAGAGATTACACAGCAAGCAAATAATGTTGAATAACGAGTTTGAAACTCTTTGGGAACTTTAAGCTTGTGTTTACTCCCTTTGTTTCTTCTGCATTGGTCTGAATAAATCTTCTTAACCAAAAAAATCAACATCAGGAAAAAAATCAGCATCAGGAACTAATAAAAATAATAGCAAGGGTATGATGATGCAGAAATGGAGCAGTTAAATCCAGCCACCAACCCACAGGGATGTYTGGCCACAGAAACACCCACAGCAGCACAGCACCAGGTGTGGGGCACCAGCAGCCAGGGGCAGGTGGRAGGAAGGAGTGCAGAGAGTCCTGGAGTCAACTTTGAGTTTTCCTGCTGGATCAGCCCCTCTCCATCAGCTTGTTCTTCCACTGGGTCACTGACTGAGAGAGCTCAAACAGGGGAGCAGGGATGGGAAGTGACCCCCAGGGCAGAGCAGGACTGCCCCTTTCTGAGAGCTGTCAGCTCCAAYATCAGTCTGCAGCCATCCTGTGCACGCTGCTCAGCTCCCTGAGCTGCATCACCAGCAGTCACCACTTCAGGGCAGACTATTTAAGTCATCTCTGGCTTCTGGAAGTACAGGATATTCACTGCTTTTCCCCCCATCCTTGCCTGTCTGCCAGGGAATACCATGGGGCAGAAGTAGTGRTGTGAGGGGCTGAAATAAACCCCAGTTAATGACACCCCAGTAAAATACCAGTGTGCCAGAACAAAACTACATTGCTGTTGTTTATATATGAAAGCACAGCCTGTTGAGAATGAAGGTATCCTCTGAAATAAGGAGAGGAATYCTTTAGAAAGGCTCTTTCCAGCATATTAATGTGTATTGATACTGGAGTAAAGCAACCCARCTTGTTTAAGACTGGGATCTTTGTWAAGCTGTGAGCACAGGCTGAAAGTACAGTTGTGTTTAAATCTCAGCTGTCCTTAATGGGATGGGAGAGGGGAGGAAGAAAAGAAAAGAAAARAAMAMCCCATTCTTRACAAAACCAGTCAGTACTTCTTCCTTTACAAACAAAGGGGGGAAAAGAGCTCTCATGAGAACCTGTATAAATTTCCTTAAAAGAGTGTACTTTAGATGGAGAATAAGTTGAATTCTGTGAKATGTTGGGGTTACCAGAGTAACAACGTTTTGAATACAAAACCAAATAGATGTATGAGCCCAAAGTAAATCATTAATGTGCATCAGTATATTTGAGATGGGTTGGAGTGACTTATATATTGTAGTCCTTCTTTATTGAATATTTCCAAAGTGTTCTTTGATTTAAAAGCAAACACTTAATAGGGCTCTTTCCAGACARTTATGTCCCCTTTTCTACAAAGCACTCTGAAAAGAGACTGGTCATTGATGCCATCTAATAGAACAAACACACCAATTTGATGGAGTCACACAGAACAAAGGGGCCTTGGTACATCAAGAAACTTAAACATGGGCGTTATTTTAAGGTTGGTAACCATCCCAAGACTGCTCTGTTTCTTGAAAACTTGCATTCAGCACCCTGCTGAATTCAAGCTTACATGGTCAATCTGCAATCCACTTTAACTACAAGGAACATTTCTTGGTAACTATTTTTGAGCTAAGTCTTTTTATAACAGATGAAAAGAGTGGCTATAGATAGGTTGGGGATGGATGCAACTGTTTTCTAAGCAATTATCTTCTTATTCATACCGATTTTCCTTGTTTAATACAATTAATTCAGTCCAGCAGACCTGTTCATAGCAGCATGATAAATAACAGCAAAAGTAAGTTAAATGGTCAATTGAAGAGATCTCTTACAGGATTCTAAATTAGCCCTGGCAAGTACTGAACCTCTGCTTGTTAACAATTGCTAGTAACTGTGAATGACTGCATTTTCCCCCCAAGATTCAGCCATTCTTCTCAACATTTCTTCCCATGCTTATTGCTATTCTAGGGACACACTCAGAGTTTGGGCTTCATAATTAGTAGGAATAAAATGCTGTCATTTAACAATGCCACTAATCTAGAACAAATGGAGTTACTTTGCTTATTGAAGTTTGGGGCAAACAACAGAGAATAATATCCTAGAAGAGAAAAAAACATGCCTAATGATGTGGAAGGGAATTAAACTCTGATTTGCAGTTAGAAAACCATTGTAACTACCTTCATAAGCCCAGTAAAGAAACTCAGTTCTTCTCTGAAATAGGAAGTGCTAAATTTGTGGCAATTTAATAAGTGCTGGAGTTTTTGCAGTTCACACTGCGCTTGAATGATTATAAAAAACAAATTCTTAAGAATTGAAGTAGTGTTGCTTCCAAGGATTATTTTTGGAAGGTCCTATTGGCTGGATGTTATTTGTGCCCCTTTCCAAGTGGCAGTGAGTTTAAGCAACCTCTGTTGCAGGGCTGAGGAAGGACATTGGTGAGTAAGAACYCCTCTGACCAAAGACACCTTCCTGTTGGAGGGCAGCTGCGTGGTTAAAGGTCAGCACAGGAGGAAGGGGAGCTCCAGCCAGGTGACAGTGCCACACCACATCACTGCTGACAGCTCCCTGAGCAGATTCCTTCCATGGGCAATTAGCCTTCACAAAGCATGAACGGGCTCGTTTTCTAGCAGYAGACTGAATTTTAGCTGACAAATTAGACAGGTCCCCTGAGGCCAGAGTTGTATGGCTTTGCCAGTCTCACTAAAAATGTGATTTATAACAGATTCCTCAGCAGAGGCACTCCTTGCTTCAGGAATGAAGGTGCATACTGTACTCAGACTCTTCATCTAACATGATGGTCTTACAAATCTTTGTCTTGTGCAGGAAAAACTGACTGGTACCTGCTTTTGATTTATCAAGTGACTCCTCACCTCTCCATGAATGGATTGTGCTGGGAAACTACAGTGCATATTTAGAAGTCAGGCATGCACAGGTATAAATAACAATTTAGGAGGTTGGAGTATATTAATTTGGGATTAAAGTCTAGAAGACACAAATGTTATGTTGTGCTTTATTCCCTGTAGTTCTGCCTTTAAACCAGACCACTCTGAAAGGGAGAAAAAAAAATGTTTCCCCAAAGATAATGGAAGACTCAGTTTTGTGCAGTTGCAGAATCACAAAATGATGGGCAAGGAGAAAAGGGAAGAGAGAAGTCAGATCCAAGACCCAATTCCTGCCAGCTGAGGCTCCACCTCTGACTCATCACAAGGATTTCTCCCTGCTTCCCCCTCTGGTGAAACCAGTATTTGTGTTCTGTGAATATCAGCACTTGCTCAGATCAAAAAGCAGGCTCACCCATCCCTGGCAGCRTCTTGAACATGCCTGTGTTTGCATGGAATTAGTAGTTAATAYTGTAATTATTAATTTGTATTACTTAAAAACTGCCTGCTGTGTTACTGAGGCATGAGGCACACTCAGAGACTGGTGAAATGTGGGAGAGGAGGCTGACAAAGCCCACGCAGCCCAGATCTAGCAAGTGGATAATGTGTGGCACACAGATGCAGGCACAGGGGCTGATTTTATTGGGATGAGTTTTGCACTTYAGGAGGACATTGCACAGGTGAACAGATGGACAAATGCCTCCTTCAATAGCTGCTTTTATCTCTGTGTGAGCTGGGAAATTTATAGCCCCAAAATATTATTATTACCAGTGATTAAAGTGTGGGGTTTTTGTCACACACATACAAATAATGACTTCTGCAGAGGCCAGATCTTATAATCAGCGGATGCAGAAGGAAAATATCAAATTTAACTTATATTTGTGTCTGCTTAAGAAAGATGTTAGTTTGAAAAGAAATAATAACCTATCACTTTAGTCTACTGACACGACCTTGTGGGAAAAGACAAAACAGGTACATAGTCAGACAAATGGTTTTGGACAGCCTTTACTTACTGGTTTAAAAGAAACCTAATTTTCTTTTTTCCAGRTCCACAGGTATGACAGGAGGTTTCATCAGATATTTCTTCAAGGGGTTAAAGTTTTGAAATTAAAAGGCAGCAAAATGTCTTTATATCTGAACCTTCTGAAATCATCTGATGATATTTTAACAGCAATATTTGTTTTGGTTTTTTTAAAGTTTAGGTTGCATGTTTCTTWCAATGAATATTAAGGTAGCATATGAAAATTCTAAGAAAATAAGATCTGAGATTTTTARCTAGAACTTCACAAGCTTCATAGTATTAAATCAAAATGAATGCTCACAATTTTTAATAATTTTTTCTTGTAAGTATCAAAGCTTTTCTTATAGCTGCAAAAACTGACCAAAATCTAAAGAAAAAGATCCTGGAGAACTGAAGTTTAACCCTTTATTTCTCAGCTCTGTCAGTCTAGCAACTCTCTCTATAGAACTGGATATATTTTTTCCTTTGAGATAAATAGCTARCATATGTAGCAACTTCTACTTACCAGTAGCATCTTCTCAAATATTATTTCTTRGGATGACGTTAGACTGGCATTCAGAAATTCTGCAAAAGCAAACCTTGTAGGTATTTGTCTCCTAACAACCCCAGGCCTATTGCTCTCACCTTACAAAGCTTATCTGCTGACAAGTGTTGTATATGTGGAAAACCTTCTAAAGGCTTAGGTTGCTGTGATTTAGGATCCTAAATTATCCTGAGTTGGAAGGGACGTGTGTCCTGTGATTTTAGTGCACRGTAAACATGAGTAGACTGACTCATATTTCACAGATGGAATAAACAAATTAAATGGACTCTSCACCGGCAGTGAATGATACAAACTCTGCAGGGGGATGGTTTCAGGCTGAGTTCTGCTGCCCATTATTTTACCTCCACTAGATGTCAGGCTTTTGACAGAGCTGGAGGGGTTTCATCTCTATTTCTTAGCATGAAGCATGGTCAAGATCACAGCTACAATTCTCCAAAGCACCAGCAGTAACCCAAACCAGGAGATATTCTGAGTCACTATATGGATTTTTCTTATTCTTTGTTCTTTTAGGCCTTGTTTTTTTCCCTGCAGCAAATATCTCAGCATTGACAAGGTACACCAATGCTGGTAAATGGGAGCACTGCCAAGTAATGTGGGATTCCCTGTGGACATTTCCCTTTGCTCCCCCATTCATTGGCTTGAGACATCTGTTCAGGAAGATTATATAACTGGTGAGTTCCTCAAAAACATTCAAGCTCTTTATTCTCTGAGAGCAACCAGGTGGTGGGGAGCTGTTCAGTTATTTCTGCTCCTTAGTAGGGATATTTATTCCTATTTTCTGGAAGTAAGATACAATTGCAGAGAGTATTCCCATCTCTCCAACAGCATCTTTGTGAGACATCTGAAGGAGCCAGGCTGGCCTCCAAGCTTAGGGAGGAATTACATCTGCCAAGCAGCAGAAGGCAGATAGCACTTCCAGGGCTGGAATTACACTGGATTTTGCAAGACTTTGCTCCCAGGTGCTAACCAGAGGCTGCCACAGTCCCCAAAAGGTGAGTTTCTTATGTGGAGCTCTGCAAATAGAGAGCACACCCAGCAGGTTTAATGTGCATGTGGAGAGTGACTCTACACTGTGCAAAAGCAATGAGTCTGCTTGAACTCCTTGTCCTGTGTCACAGAATGACTCCACCAAAGCACCAAAGTCTGGTGAGCTCAGCACAGAGCACAGAGGTGATTTCTGTGCACGAGGTTAACAGCAGCTTTTTGGATGCTCAGTTTTCTGGGCTGCTCAAGTCCAGAAAAGCTGTTGCTGCAATGAAAACCAGGAAAAGCCAAGATTTTCACATGACAGATGATATCWGATTGTATTTGTATGGGAAATCTACATTAAATGGCACATCTGTCAAATCTAGCTGCCACTCCACAGCTTGTGTGGGAGCATTTTCACACTGCCTTCTAGGACTTAGAGTAACACTGGATAGTAGAAAAAGTCACAGGAGACCAATAACTGCATGCTCTTACCTTCACAGTCCGCAAGAATCCTCCTTTACCACAAAACCTTAAACAGGATCCTTCAAACTTATTTCAGAGATGTTTTCTCTATGCAGCATTTCTACAACCTCATTGTTTACTGCCACATTCCCACATCCATCATTTTTTCCTTCAGCCTCATGGCTGGTGTCAAGGGCAGCCTGCCTTGTGGAGAGAGGTGCAATTTCCTGCTTTATGTAGGCCCTTGTGCATCCATGTCCTTTCCTACAGAAATTAAACTGTGGTAACCAATTTTTTTTTGCTGCAGCAGTGTTAAACTATATATCACTCTCAATCATAGCATCATGCAGTGGTTTGGATTGGAAGGGASCRTAAARAGCATCTCATTCTGCTCCCCYACCTTGGGCAGGAGCATGTTCCTCTAGAACACTCAAGAAGAGGAAAAACTGGTTACTTTTTTAAGGTTTAGTTTTATCCAAATTTGTGTTAACTCTGTAACAGGGACATTCTCCATCCATGAGAATAAATTTCTGAACAGAAGGAGGCCTCTCTTTGGTGCTTCCTTATAGCACAGGAAAAACTGCAGGATGCTGCAAGTTAAAATGCACAAAAGCTCCTTGAATTCAGCACCATCCTTCTTACAACTCAGCTGCATTTCCTTCTGTACCAGACAAAGCCCTGACTTTAAATTCTACATATGACCAGGGCAAGGATAGTGTCTTTCCACATCCTTATGCCATTGGCTAATAKGATGAGGATAATGCTGATCCCAACAAAAACACTCCATGCAAATGTGATATAAAACCTTTGTGAAGGGCAGATGACAGTCACAAAATTTCTCATTGCCTCTGAGGCTTTGCAGGCTTTTTTCTTTCTTATAAAGAATTAAATTTATTTTTCATATTACATAACAAACTAGTGACACATAAATCTCAACATCAAATGWAACTGCTCTTTTATGGCCTTCAGACACATGTGCAACATCTCACCTGAAGCCAAATAAACTCTGTAGTTGGCTTCAGATTGCAATARTTATTGTTGGGTTTGAGAGAGTCTGCAGTATCCATTTCACATGGATTCTGTTTTACCTTTGGTGTTTAAAAAGATGGTGCTACCTCCTCTCAGATCTGCTCCTCCTCATCTTAACATAGGTGTTCAGAATTCCTTGGCAAGGCAGGGTGTGCTCCACAGATTTAGCAGCAGAGGCTAATGAAAAGCATTTTTCCAAGCGCATCGATGACTTTCACTAGGTCCTATTAAATAAGAGAACAAAAATAAAAGCTTTTGGTCTACAGCTTCAAAGCTGTGTGGGCYAAGTCATGCTTAATATAACACAGGCCCAAAATAAGAGACAGAAAACCAGTATTTATGCCGGAAATATATAAAATATTTATGCCGCAGCATTTGATTCTTTTCTTTAAATTTTTCCAGAGCCCAGATTTTATCTTCTGATGGAAGCTGCCCTCAATAAAACAGGGGCACAGTGAATGTACATATTGTGATTAGAACAAGTTGCCCCYCTGACAACATTTGAAATAGAAGGGATTCAACATCTTTGACCTGCATTTCTTTGTCTTCCAGAGTCTTCGCTAAGACAGGTCCTTCTCTGTTTTATTTAGAAGTATTTTAAAGCTGATACAAAGTAATATTTACCTCACAGAATCACAGGAGGGCTTGGCCTGGGGAGGGACCTTAACACCTTCACAGCCCTGCCACAGGCTGCTTCCAGTTAYATAAATTTTTATATAGCTAGAATGTTAAGCACGAAATAGCCATTCCCGCAATTTATGTACGTTTATATTAATTTAATATTTGTTTTATTTAGAGTCGGCTACCTCCAAGAGCACACGGGCCGAGCTGTG